>CABFOV010007068.1:0-30755 GCA_902141375.1 Timema poppense | reverse complement strand
CGACCGAGATTCGAACCTCGATCTCCCCGTCCTCAGCAGTCGAGCAGCTCAACACGACAAGCGCGTTAGCCAACTACGCCAACGAGGCGGGTTACATGTATTAAAAATATCTTTACACTATCTCGAAATACTTTTGCTATTTCTGTTTTACATGGAAAATTAACGGTATTTCCATTACAAAGCTACATAATGGTCTTTAGTTTGTATTTTAAGTCTAAAATACATTAGGGAAAACGATTAAAGGCAATTGATAGTAAGTCAACTAACTTCTTATAATGGTTTTCATATAAATGTAAAACTGACTAAACATTGTACGTGTAGCCAATATTAACTATTTTAATGTAAATGGAATAAAATGACAACTCTTCAGTTTTATACACCACAACTCACAATAGTTCTGTGATCATCAAGTTTGTGCGGTGTATAGATTGTGTTACTATCTATGCAACTTCAAAACACTACCATACATAAATGGAAAGTGCTATTGAACCTTAGGTTTTTTTTTAAATAAATTGGAAATATTCTTAGAATATATTTCACTTAATATATCCATGTAAATTTAAAAAAAATAAAAAGTTTATAGCAAGTTAACTTTTTCCTGTTTTGCTTTAAATATTTCAAGATGTATAATATATATTGTTTTTAACCTCGTGCAAGAGATATCCATTTCAGATTTTGCAGGCGTTGTTCATGACTATTATTACAGCCACCATTTAATTATTGGTTTTCCGCCCAATTTTATGGAGCGCTATGACGTGATATATTTGTAAGCTCGTAAAACTGATACACAATGATAATATCCATATATTGTATACCAAATAAATGGTTTAAAAATTATGTGGTGGTTTATATTTCTAGATGCATCAGTGAATTAAAAATAATAGAGCATGTTAATTTCATAGAAATGGGCAGCACTTACGGAGAAAACAATGGGTCAGAAAGAGATTGCAATGTGTCCATTAGAGTCTGTGCTGCTAATTAAGAGTGGAACGGCATATCGGTTTATAAAAAGTTTTAATCAAATGTACTGTCGACATATATTAGCTGATCGCAAACAAATTTTGAATATTTCAGAATATTTAATTACTTTTACATAATTCTATGTACCACGTGCATCCTATTTGAGCTCAAAAAATTCAACAACGTTTCTATGAGGCTTATTTAATGTAAAAATAATTATTATAATATTAAAGATCATATATATTAGAACGCAGTTTTGCCGTTTTTGTATGGTGAAACAAAACGGTATCAATTCATGTGTGTGAGAAAAAAAGTGTTTGTGCTCCTCTTATACCAGGGTGAATGTAATATAATGTTCCAGAGCCTGTAAATTATTGTTTCACAATATTATGTATCTGTCAAGCAAGATGCTGAGATTTGACTTGCTTTTATCTTGATTTTTTTTTTATCTGGCCTTCACTTTCGATGAGTAGCTATTGTAATGTATAAAACCTACTGTATTTTGCATCTATAAGTAAGTTGTGCAGTAGAGGCTGTGGGAATAACATAGTAATAATAGGACAAAAAATTGAGTCATGGCGACTGGATTGAAGGACGTTGTGTTTTACAATGGCCTTAAGATGCCAATTGTTGGATTCGGAACATGGCAGGTAGGAAGGGATTTGGTCATTTTTAAAGTGATACCAAACATTCACAAATTATTATTATTATTATTATTATTATTATTATTATTATTGTTATTATTATTATTATTATTATTATTAGCACCGCGTCTTANGATTCGGAACATGGCAGGTAGGAAGGGATTTGGTCATTTTTAAAGTGATACCAAACATTCACAAATTATTATTATTATTATTATTATTATTATTATTATTATTGTTATTATTATTATTATTATTATTATTAGCACCGCGTCTTACTACCCGTTCGGGTTATACGCACTTACGCTAATGTGAAATGGTAGGGTGAATGTGAGATGAAATGAAGGACCTACAGCTTAACGTGGAATCCGAACCACGGTGGAGGCCTGGCATTCCTCACATTCACAAGATGTCTTGTCAGAGGTGAAGGAAGGGTTTGGTAATCAGATAAATTTTTGCCGGGACCGAGGATTTAACCCCGGCCGCCAGCATAGAAGTCTGACACCTTAACCCTAGACCACCAGGTCACCCATTCACAAATTGTTATACCTTTATGACAATGTATGACAGAAAATTATTAGTATTTTGGAATAACTATTGAAATTTTGTAGTATTTTAGAAGAGCTATTCAATTTTCAATAGTTCAAAACAATCTACTGGTATTTTCAATAGTAAATTAATAATTTTAATAGTTTTATGGCTGAGATGATTAGTATTTTAGGTTACTGCTATGCAGGGGCGGATCCAGATCATTTTCATAGGAATGTCATAATTATAAATGACATAGCTACTTACAATGTTAGATTTCTGTTTAAAGCCATTTAATAGGTTTCTCATTTATATTCGATCTCATGTCTGTTAAACTGTGGTATTTGTAGCGGCACTCCTTCAACAATTTTTCGAAAAATTGTTCACTATAGAAGCTATAAGTAATCTTCGCCTTGATTTTTTTCTAAAAAATAAAATTCTTTTTTAAGCCATTTAAAGTGTTCCTTACCTAGAAATTTTTGAAATTTGAATGTCCCTCTAAGCTATTTAGAGTTAATGTTTTACTACATTCTTTGAAGTGGTCTTCCACCGACAAAATATAGAATATTGAATTATTTCAGAAACTAGGCTATTTGGGGTGGTCCTCACCTGAAAATATTTCACAATGACATGCATCTAAAAGCTACTTGGATGATCTTAGAATATATTTAGAGATTTCCTCCCCTGACTTTTTCTGCCGGTTATATACCCCTAGTCTAGTAGTTATTTTAAGTGGTCCTCTCCAGCAAATTTTTGACAAAAAAAATTCATCTAAAAATCATTTGGAATTTTATTTAAGGCCATCTTTCAGCTTCATATTCGATAATATCATAGGATTTGAAATATATCTAGCTGGGGATGGGGGGTAATTTATTCCAAGGAGGGGCAAATTATTTCCAGAAGGGCAGAGTCCCCCCACAGTTCCACCGCTCTTGCTGTCCACACATATTCTATATTCGATATTCGTGGATGAACTGCTCTCAGGCGATTATTAGTCTTCTTTGATGAGTGGTAGTCTACCGTCTCTATGCGGGACTATGTTCGTTTCTCACTATGCACTACAAATACTTGTACACGTAAACTAATATTTTTTCCACATTTGCGTAAGTCATATCGAATTGATTAAACGTGGACGAATATTGCACGTGTGGACCCGGCTTAAGAGGTGTCTGCGTGTAAAGAGATAATAAATTGTATAATTTATCTCTGTTGTATTTTCTTTCCAAAATGTAAACTTTCATTCTGTTCTTTGTATTAATTTTCTAACTTTCTCAGGGGGGTCAACTGACCCTTTGACCCTTCCCCTCTCCCGAATTCACGCTTGCTGCTATGTATTAAGCAGTGTGAATAGGGCCTTGAGCTGTACATGTTTCTATTATTAGTTATCTTTGTGGCTAGTATTTTTTTTATTTAACACCGCGTCTTACTACCCGTTCGGGTTATAGGCTTACGTACTAATTACGCTAATGGATTAGGAATTGGTAAGGTTGAATTTAAAGGAAGTGAACCCGCATCTGCATGGAAGGAGAGTGGAAAACTGTTTAGGGAAAACTACCTCAGTTCACCCGACCGAGATTCGAACCTTGATCTTCCCGTTCTTGGCAGTCTAGCTCAACACGAAACTAGCACGTTAGCCAATTACGCCACCGAGGTGGGTGTGTTTCTATTAACGTAATCTGTAATGCGCTTGTGTTTACGCCCATATACAAAATATGGTAGTTAAGCCAAATTGCGCAAAATACTTCGTCTTGTATACATACCCTATATGGTCTACGTTAGCTAATAGCTGTGCACTTTCTTTTAACAAGCTAACTCATCTTTCTGCCCTTAATGTTGGGTGGAAGGGAAGGGTATTTTTGCAGTTTTTATATCAAAACAACTTTTTGGTCAAAAGAAATAAAATAATTATCCATTAGAAACATAGAAATTAGTTTTCTTCACATGTTGACCTCAATAGTTGTTGAATATCTGTCAAGGATGTCTTGGAATTACCCTACAACTTTTTATCTTCATTAAAAAAGTTTCTGCTCTAGTGCCGCTATGCTCATGACAGATACTCAACAACTGTTGATATTACCATGTGAAGAAAATTAAAATCTTTGTTTGCTACCACAGCAATATTTTATTTGTTTTGGCCAAAATAAATTTTGCTGTAAAAACTGCCAAAACACTCTCCTTAATTCCCGTTCCGTACACCCCCAACTTAATTCAAGCCGTAAATAGAATGTAATAATAAATTAATATAATATATTGATTTCTTTTCGAAAGTTGTTTGCCTGACTCCTCTGTACCCTCCTAAGTTTTGACTTAACCTTTTTTAATCACCCTGTATTTAGGGACAGTCATCATAAATCCAGTTTTTGAAAACTTTTCCGCACTAGTGGGCCTGTAGAATAAACGTCAAGCTAGTATAATCTGGTTTGCAAATGAGAGAAAGATCAGCGTTTGAATCCAGGCTCGTTATGTTGAAGTTAATTTTCTTCATAAATGCCTTCCTAATCTAGATCCACACAAATGTGGTTAACATTTACACTAAAACTTATTATCCTCATTCCTATCCTATGAATGTAAGAAAATGTGAATAGTCCGAAAAGGTAGTAAGATATAGTGCAAACAATATTCTGAGCTTGACGCGAAATAAAATCAAATATTAATGTAGTTAAAAAAACTGATCTAAACAATCTTTTTGTTATTTTTATTAATTCAGGCTACACCCGAAGAAATTGAAACATCTTTGGATGCTGCTTTGAAAGCAGGCTACAGACACATTGACACTGCATTCGCTTACAAAAACGAAGACGCAATCGGACGTGTTTTGAAAAAATGGTTTGACTCCGGTAAAATCCAAAGAAAAGACCTCTTTATCGTCACAAAGGTATTAGTTATATATATATATACATTTCCTAATTCATATGATAAATAAATTGTGTGAACATGTGTTGTAACGTGTCAAATACTTTCATACTCTACACTCAATGAAGCCTTATAATAGGTTTACAACTATTACTACCAGATCTAATAAGTTCTAATAATGTGTGGGAGATATAGATTCACTGGGACATCACAATTATCTTCAAAAATGCCCCAGCTAATGAGGCAACTCGGCTTTGAAGACCAACATACAGACAGCTAACGCCTGGGCCAGACGACAAGTAAATGAGAGAGGCGTCATTCGGGGTGCTCCCAACAACCGTCGTTGAACGCTAGGGGTCGGGTGGCGTGATTCGTGAAAATTACCAACCCTATTCGTATTTGGAGGTCAAATTTTACTAGTCCCACTGGTATATAAAGGCCTGTCCTGGTTCACGTATATCTATTATACTGTAACCACTCGTCGGAGGAACTGCTGTAAGATATTTACGAGCATCTGCTAAGACCAGGATGGTTGAGGGCGTCTGTGTCACCTCCTCGCCGCAGAGCAAGCTACGGTGGATAGTATAAGTACTGAGGGATGTTGTAATCTTTATTGAGCTTTGAGATCTATTATTTTATGTCTATATGACGTAGTTTTTGTATTTGCGTAATACTGACTTGTTTCCCTACGCCTTTAAGGCATAGTTTATTATGGTGAGCTTTGAGAGTACATATTAATTTAATTTAATTTAATTTGTATGGTTATTTTATTTTGTAAACATCAATATGTAAAAGAAACACGTAGAACACAGAAAACACCAGCCCCGAAAGGTTCTCAAATTCGAGCATTACTTATAATAGCAAATAAAAAAAACGTAAACGGTGGCATTTGGCGCCCTGGCGGGCCGATAAGTTACACTCTGTAAGTAAAAGAGCGGGAATTTTTTTTAACCCCGCCCTAACACTCATACTGGATCCAGCTTGACCCTAAAAGAGAAAACCAACATTGTACTGGTCCAACTCAAAAGAGTAGGGGTAGAGAAACCAAAGGGGGGGGGGGAGGNAAAGAGATGTGTATAAAAACAGAAAGTTTGCACGAGCCCGAGTGAGCGAGCTGCCGGAGCCGGTTGGAGTGTATAATAGTGGTAGTAGTAGTATAGTAGTAGACAATGGGGGCAGCCGCTCGGTCAGTATAGCTCAATTACGGGCTCATGCCATGGAGTGTCCTTATTTTTTGCTGGAAGGTGAGAGAAAGAGGAAATAAAAATAGTTAGTGAACTTCACAGAAACATTGAATAGCGTTTGTAAAACAATGACGGTACTTGTGGAGATATATTTGTAAAAATTAAAAACTCTCAATTGTATTCAATAATCTGATGACTTCATGGTTTGTGTGTGAAGTTTGTTTGAGAATTTTCAGTTGTATTATTTTTTCCAGAAGATAAATCACAAACTACGTTTTATTCTTAAGCTTCCAGGAACAGGCAACCACGCAGAAAGCGTCGAGAAATATATTAAACTATCGTTGTCAGCTCTTCAGATGGACTACGTCGATCTCTATCTGATTCATAGCGCTGTGGGGAAGAAAGATTATGACCGCAGCCCGGCAGGATCTGATCATCAGGCCGAACTGGACATGAACACAGATCACGTCAGCGTGTGGAAGGTGAATCTTGCTCTACTATCTTTCTTACAGTAACAGTTAATATCTGACAGGAAAAAAACAAAAATACCCTGCTACAAAACTTTTATCTTGAGCTTAGTGTTTTGGATTTGCTTCCCAACCAGAATGAAAAATGTAATGCTGGATAAATTGGGTTTACCCCTTTCACAGAGTTTTTGTTTCTATACAATGTGCCTTAATACTCACCTGGGTTAGGCAAATTTGAAATGGGTAGATGAAGTAGTAAGGAAATTTAGTGCCATTAACGTGGATGGATAGTGAGCACCCATTTATGACAATACGCCCTGGTTACAACAAGCCGGGATTCAAATCCACATCTATTGAACATAGGAAAAACAGATACGTTACGTTTAGTAAGCGTGCCTGCCAATAAGTGTCTTTCCTAGTTTGAGTTTATGGCCGGGAAGTTGGTTTGTAGGTTGTGTGTTTATATAATCTTTTGCTTCATCAAATGCATGCTAAACACTTATAATGCAATATTTTTTTCTTTTATAAAATAATCAGCTTGCTTAGCTGCGTCAAGAATATTGTATTCTACTTTTTTTTGTGTATGTGAAATAAGTCTCGACAGGAAAAGACAAGTTTTCATTTCTAATTGACAAACTGTGATATTTTTTACAGGCAATGGAGGCTCAGGTAGATGCGGGCAGGGCGAAGGCCATCGGTCTGTCCAACTTCAACTCTCGCCAGATCAAACGTATCTGGAGCGCTGCACGTATCAAGCCCGCCAACCTTCAGGTGGAGTTGAACGTGTACTTCCAACAGAGGGAGTTGACGGCGTTCTGCAAAGCCCTCGACATCACAGTGTGCGCTTATGCTCCTCTAGGAAATCCTGACTTTGCCAAGAAGATCTCAGGAAAATCTGAGTACGCATTGGGCAGTAACGTTTTCAAAGAGGACACATTTTGAGATCAATAATATGCCTACAATTTAGAACAAAAAACTATAGCTTTAACACATTGTTTCTAATGAACAGACAGCCCCAAAAATATTTAGAATTAAAAACTATGTTATATATGGTAAGTTAAGTCTTATAGCCCTTTATTTATTCAGTGAATTACGAACAAACAATTTTAAACCCTTTAATACACTCAGTAGCGTGTCTACCTATCAAGCTAAGGGTTCAGGGTTCAAATTCCATAATAGCCTAAGAATGTGTATTTGGTAGAGTTGGTGCTACCCCTTTATCATTTATGAATTAATACATAGGTTATAGGTGAAATTTTAATATTAGAGTTAATTTTATTTTTAAGTCGTGTTCTGACATTGAATATTTGTTCTCGAAGTAAATTTCAATACCCCTAGTGACATATATATAAATCTAATCTAAATAAATACAAATAAATATAAGAAAAGGGACTAAAACTATCTTGCTAATCACAGACAAAGAAATGTTCTTCTAGGGAAGGGTTGCCAATATTGCATCATTAGCTTAATGGGATTACTTTCATTTCTCACGAAGTATTAATATTGTAGTATCTTAGGTTGTAAAGTTGTGTAGACTATTTACACAGGGCCACCCATAGGGGTGTGCAAATGATGTGGTCACACAGGGCTAAGGATGTGGTATCGAAAGAAAAGTATCGATATTGTACTCATTAAAGGTATCGGAAGAAAAATATCTATACCGTACTAGTATCGGAAGAAAAGTATCAATAACAGTAATTATCGATATCAACGTTTTAATTAGGATTTTTTTTAAATTTAATAATAATAATTTCATCTCTTGCATCAACATTTCATTTCCATTTTTAGTTAAACACTAAAATTATAATGATTTTTAATAGTTTAAAACAAATTTTACAAGATGCTTTTTCGCTATTTAGCTTCTTAAAAAAAATCCATAATTCACTTCTGGGAGGGGCAATATTTTAACTACATTCGTCGGTTATACACTCTACCAAGATAAATTATTAACTATTGACAAACAATAGACTAATGGATGCCCTGTCCTGCTTCATCTGCTTAAACATAGACTTTTCTGCTTCGTCTTCTTGGAGCACCCTCTAGTTAATCAAATTCATTGAGTTCTACAAGAGCTTATTTTCTTTAGTTTGTGATGACCTTGCTTATTGATCAAGGAGGGGGTAGTAGACTCGTCGCCTCGTCACTCGACCCGTCAATCATCAGGCTGTATTGATAAACAAAGATGAAAGAACAGCTATGAATTATGAGGAGCTAAAATAATTGAATGCTAGTGTTGTTTCTTGCTTGCCATGCAGAAAAAGAGTGAGAATTGAGAAACAGTGTCATTTGTTCTTCCTCCACAGTCCACCTAGTAAATATTTAATCCCAGCACGAGTGAAGATAGTAAAAAAAAGTTGTTTCTCTGGATAACGATTCGATACCGGACTATAAGTACTAATATCAGTAAAAGTATCGGGTAAAATACTAGTATCAAAAGGAAAATATCGATATTAGTAAAGTATCAATACTTTTATCACATCTCTACACAGGGCCTTACGCTTTTCTAGGAGACAGATAGGAAAAACAAGTTAGGGTAGAAAATTTTTCCTTACCCTCTCGTATAGAAGGATCCATTTATGGGAGATCTAGTAAATTGTCAGAGTTTAAAAACAAATAAGCTCATAATCATTTAGTTTGATTTAATGAACGAGTGAAACGAATCTCTTTATTTTTAACTCCACCTATTTGCATGTGTCTGTCTGTGGGGGATGGAGCGAAGAATATTATTCTCGGGGGCGGTAAAGTCAAAACAAAATTACAATATAGAAATGGCATTGCTGACATTGTGTATTGTATGAAGAGAGTTTTCTAGAAGACGTGATTCATTGAGTGTTTAAACTACTGTAAGGAGATCTATTCAAAATGTAATGGAGTAAATCTCAGCATCCCGATATTTATATAGCACTATAAATTGATCAAAGATGAATGTATTTATCAATTTCTTTGTATTCTAGCATCAGTTTTCCTATAAATACGGCACATAATCTTATTTTTATATTTTGTATTTTTTAAATATAATTTGCCGTTATATTAGGTTTGATAAAATTAAAATTAAATGTGATAAAAGATTACTAAGTTTATAGTAATGTTTACCTCTTTTAAATATGTTTTAGCTAATAGTCAAGAGTATTAGAAACGGTACAATAATGACCACAGTTTTATTTAACAGTCAGGAATATCCGAAGCAGCACAGTAACAACTTTTCCCTGCTAATTTTAAAACTATATATAATGATAATACTAATTAATTTGGCTCTCACCTGCCTCAGTGGTTGCATGTTTCAAGGCGTCTCTCTTGCATTTTTCTGTATTACCGATTATAGGGGGACCGGAGCTGGAATTCAGGTGTACAAAGGACAAAATCATTTATTTATTTTTGTCCTCAGCTTGAAATTCTCCAGTCCTATGGAAGATCCAGTCGTGGGGAGGATCGCTAAGAAACACAACAAGACTCCAGCCCAAGTTCTTCTCAGGTGGATCATACAGAGAGGAATAGTTGTTATTCCTAAGAGTAAGACTCCCAGCAGGATCAAAGCGAACTTTGAAGTATGTACAGAGCAATGCCTCCTAAAATATCCTTGAAAATCTGCTGCTCTTCTTAGATTCTTTTATAGTGATTCGTTTCTTTTTAACATTTATTTAGTGTATTAACCAGTGGCGGCTCATGGCTAAAATTAGTGGGGTTGCTGTTCCATAAAAAATTTAGCCTTTGTTTTAAAATTGTGTAACAGGAAAAAAACATGTATAAAAAGAAAATTTATTCAGGAACTTGATAGAATCTTTAAAAAAAAGTTACTTACTTTAACTTTAAATTGTTACAGTTCAAGCTTGATCTATTCATTTAAAAATGAAATCCATTCTTCTTGTTTTAATTTGCGCAAAAAGTTTAGTAATTTTCTCCTTGATCTCTGGATGACAATTGAGGGACATTTTTCTCCATTGAAAATACCGCAAGCGCATTTAGTCTTTCTGTTAAATAAAAGAACCGAAAAAAAAGAATCAATTAGAATAGCTGGAAGTAGAATATATAATCTAATTCTACACTCTTCTACATTTTATCACATTCAAGAATATGGTACACGGTTTTTAAGCACAACACACGCTGAGTATAAAAAAACTTCCTTCCACCATCACGCCAGAGCTGGCACTGCGATATCAACAGTGCTCTCTCTAGCTACCGAAGTACTAACATTAAGCTTAAGGAATATATATTGTACTACAAAAATAAATAAATAATTTTAAAAAAATGACTCTATTATATTAAATGTTATCGATAATATCAAGTGGAAATAGGGGGTGCTGCAGTTCCGCAGTGCCTATACACGAGCCGCCATTGGTATTAACCGTTAAACAAACACAAACTATCTTGTTATGCAGGGTGGCCCACGGAAAAGTAACCCGCCTCTTATATCCAGCAGGCGCCTCAGTCTGAATTGGAGGAGGTAAAACCTCTTCCATCCATATTGTGATATGAAGAATGAGCAAGTGAACTGCTTGTATAAAGCTTTATTGACTCACTCTTCATGTCCCAATATGGGTGGAAGGGGATTGACCCCCTCCAATTCAGAGTGAGGCACCTGCTGGATATAGTAGGTGGGCTACTTTTCCGTGGGCCACCCTGTATAAGGTATATCCAAATTATGTACATTTTCTCTACATATCGTGCTTATTTATACTCAAAAATAGTCCCATATGAAGCACCACAAATAAAGCCTAGTGTTTAGTTTGCGAGTTAGGTTACACAGAGCAACATGTGTGAATGCATAATATTGTGACTCGTGATTAAGTTTATTTCAATGGGGAGACTTACAATAACACGTGTACGCAAATATTTCTATGGATATTGATGATCTCGTAGTGAAATTGCACACTGCTAGTACAACTGTTGTGGCCTGTATTATAATGAAAATTATGACGTACTGCCATCCGTCTCTAAATGCACTGTGGCCGTTTTGAACTCCTACCAAGTGTGGAAGTGTGGACAGCACTCTCTTGTAAGGACATGAAGAATACTTGTGTGTGTGTGTGTGTGTGTGTGTGTGTGACTCTCATTACCTTGCCTGGATGCAATGGAGTGTATACTTTCTCCAGTTCATATTGTCACATATTTCTATAAGCGTCAGACGATGTTCGTTGTAAATATTTAGCTTATTTCATGGGGAAATAGCAAAAATTTGTATTAACTTACTTAAAACTTTTCTTAATCGCTTTTTTTTTCATTAAATAAATTATTTAAATTTTTATGTTCGAATTTTATTTGCCAGATGTTGTAACGTTTATAATAGATATCATATATTAATGTTTATTCGCCATCATTAGGGTACCATTCGATATCATGATTGAATCGGGTCCAAGTTTGTTATCCTGTATTTATAATGATTAAAAAAGGGGTGATATCTTATTTTAGAAATTAAAAGTCCTGGTATTTTATAGTTTTTTTTTATTATAAGCATATAAACAGTTTTTTCTCGATATTTCACACGTTATTGACTTTAATTTAAATGCCTGACTATTGTATTATATACACGACAATTCCCGACATGCGAGATTTATATTCCGGTAAAAACACGGATTAGTGCTGTTGCACACGTACCGATATTATCGGTGTCGGCACCGGAGCCGATATCGTTGTTAGCACCGATACCGGCGTGGGTTGTTGCACACACACACTGACAATATCGCTATGGGTGCTTGAGGCATAGGCAATTTTGTGGATGGTGGCGAGCAAACAACATGGCTCCCATGTGGAATAAGAGGTTTCTTTTGTTGTGTTTGCTTCATCTCCGGAGGAGACGATGCCAAAACTGGAGAGGAAGTCCCATAAACACGCTCTGCTCTCCCCTAATTCAATTAAGATCACTATGTCATACTTGCATTTACGAGACATTTTATTCAAAAGTAGAATGAAGGAAACGAACGCGGAAGCACCTAACCTCATGAAAGACAAAACCAAACAATGCAAGATGACAGCTTCAGACTAGTGGGGCCCCCTGCTCTGTGCACTGATGTCGGTGTATTTATCGAGGGGGCCGCCATCCTACCTACGACATGTCGGTGGTCGCCACGATAATGTTGATAATGTTGTCGTGTCGGCATCGTGTGCAACAGGGCCATAAGATTACGTGGAATCTCACTACCCACCGATATTATCGGTACGTGTGCAACAGCACTTAAGATTTACATAGCCTTTACATACTCGGCTCATTGTCAGGAAGGAAATGAAGAGATGCGCACCATGAAGGGTTATATCAAGCGATATTTCCTTCTCGAAACTTCCTAGAAAAAATAGGTGCGGTCATTCAGGTGCGTCCTTGTTGACTAAACTTCGATATCTTTTTAAATAGAGACGTAGAGAGATGTCACCATACCTTGCAACTTAACAACATAAAACAAATAAATCTTACTACCCGCTCTCATTTGTAATGTCTTGATTTTGAATACGAATGTGAATAATAAATTGTTGGGATATATCACAATGTAGGTTATCTATGTCAATCAATTTTTTTATTCCTCCTTACAGGTTCAAGATTTTAATTTGACGGATGAAGATATCGAAGATCTGAACGCTTTGGACAAAGGGAGAAAGGGTCGAATGTTTGGAGGACATGTTATATCAGGGTAATTGATTTTAATTGATTTTTTTTGTGCCAAAAGTAACAACAGTAGGCCTAAATATAAAGTTATTGACTCACTTCATATTCACTTGATTTTACACAAAATAATATTTTTGAAACAATACAATTTATACATATTATTTGGAATTAATTTTATAGTGGCTTAATTTAAGGGAGATCTAAAATATGTTATGTTTTTTTTACTTACCTCAGTTATTACTATCAGCCCAGCCTGGAATACATACACTGGTGAGGAAGCAATGAGGGGGATAGAGTTTAAAGGAAATGTACCCACATTTGCAAGAGATGGAGAGGGAACTCATTTAATAAAAACAATCTCAGTACACCCTGCCAAGATTAGAACCCTAGCCTCCACATCCCCATCAAACCAAACCAAACAATACTCGAACCTTAGTCCATATTTCCACCTCTGTGGTTAGCTTATGTGTTGAAATTGAGTAAAATACTTAAATTCTGTGACAAATATTTTCCCTAAATTTAATTACTGTAGTTTGAAAAATAATATAATTAAAGTTCACGAAAAAAACCATCTCGCACAAGTGGTAATGCAGACGAACGTGTCAGTCTGGTCTCTGTCTGTTCCGCCAGTGATGGAGATTTTACTTCTCAAAACCCGGATGTATCCCCTTAGGGAGATTTTTCTTAAGTGTTTTTCCAATCTCCTTCCACGCATTTGCAGGTAAATTTTCTTTCTCATCCATACCCATATTATGTAACTATTTGAATAGCTCAGATTGGTACTAAAACGAGGAGAACATACACAACTAAAACTAACAAAAGGTACCAATTACGACTGATAATCGACTTATCACATTTAGTTCTTATCAAAGCCATCATGTTTATTTGGTTATTACTTATTACATTATAGGTTTAAATGCAAAAAGTTTCACTAAAAAGTTACTCCTTGTTATTATCAATACTGTTAGTTATGATAGATAATGTGCTAACTTATATAGTATATTAATCATTTTTCTAATAGTTTTAATATTTTTTTATAGGTCTTCCCATCCAGAGTTTGCATTCAACGAGCCCTATTAGGAGTGCCCAGAGAAATGGAACAGCTTTGACATCAGTATTGCCAACTGGCAATAATTCTTCAGCGCAATAAATAATTTACATAAAATTATAAAATAATACCAGAAGTAAAAAACAACTAAATATGACTTAAATTAATATAAGTTTAACTTAATATGTTTGTAGTATTACTTATGTATTTATTAATGTAAGTGAAATATACAAGTAAATGCTATAGTATTTTAATGCGTTGTTATTTTTTGCTATACCTTCATGTTTAATTGGTAACGTGCGGGATTCTGAAACCACAGATTGGGGTTATTTAGGGGTGGAGATTTTCAAAATTGTGGCTGACTATTATACAATAATAATAAAAATTATTATTATTATTATTATTATTACATTAAATACAAGAGTTTTAAACGACTTAAGTTAATAGCTAGTGATGAGATATATTAGTTTAAATTCATCCACATTAGCGTGAGGAGAGAGAATGCTCCAGTTGGAAAATAATCCCAAATACACCCATGAGGTATTTAAATATCGACCTATTTAGTAAAGGCAAACAAGTAAAATATTATTCTAGAGGCGGATACCACTCCCCTCATCGTCCTAATTAATTCTATGTTTAATTTCTAAAATATAATGAGTTGATATAGTGATTTACACTCCTGCCGTGGGTTCGAGGCCGATAGAGGGCACTGAGAATGGTTTAGCTACTAAGATTTCTCCATTCTCTCTTAAAACTGTTATAAAGAATTCTCTATAAATTAACCTTTGAAACTTGTTTTAATAAAAAAATAAATTATTTAGCACCACGTCTTACTGCCCATTTGAGCTATACACCTAAATACTAATTACGCTAATGGGTTAAGAATTGGGAAGGTTGAATACATATGAAGTGAACCCACATTTGCGTAGAGGGAGAGTAGAAAACCATTTAGGAAAACCACCCCCAGTTCACCCAAGCAAGATTAGAACCTCAATCCCCCCATCCTAGGCAGTCTAGCTCAACATGAAACTAGCGCGTTAGCTAACTACGCCACTGAAGTGGGTTTCAATTAATCTGCAGACAGCTCGGATGGGCTCTATCTGTAGGGATCATTAGAATTTATATTTATAAAATTAGTAAAACCTACTTTCAAAATAATCTAATTTTTGTCCATAGCTCACATGCTTAGTGCAGTCTCCTTTAGCTAAGCTTTTTGTAAACTAAAGTTAAAATGTAGTACAATATGTGATGTAATTCTGGAAAAAAAATGCAAACGCAGGTTTTGCATTATATGCGTACACTTGGTTTACACTGAAATGTAGCGCCAAAGGAAGACGTAGTGAGCTCTTATGAGGGAGAAGAGTGGGTGTCAAAATAAAATACGGTAAAACATCGTTGGTACGAGCCCTACTAATCTAAAACTCCGGATAATCGAAACAATATTTTCAAAAAATAGAGGAAAAAAATCTAAGTCGAATAAAATATGTTTTATTGATAAACAGGGACCTCCCAAACAATGCTCATGTGTATACAGATTCTATTCCGTATCCTATGGAAACACTTTTAGGTTATTATTTGTTTTGTTTTTTGTTTGCTGTTTTTTTACTTTTTATCCATTTATGTTAATAAGTATATTTTTAAATACTCATCATCATCATCATTATCATCAAATATTTACAGCCTGTGGCTGAGACAGTTTAGTAAAATACCTCTATCTTCCTCTATCCTTCCACCATTCTTCCACCTTTAATTGCTTCCATTCTTCTCCTCTCACTTGCACATTTTATGTTATCTGCTCTCCCATCTTTTTCTTGGCCTACCTTGAGGTATTTTTCCCACATACTTAATCTCCAACAATTTCTTTGGAATCCTCTCTTTTTCCATCCTCATTACATGTCCATACCATCTCAGTATTGCTTCCTCTACTATTTCATGTATTCCCTGTACCCCCAATCTTTCCCAAATAACTTCATTCCTAATATTGTTTCTCCACATGACAGCTAACATGTTATTTCACAAACTTCATTCCCATGGCCCCCACTTTCCTAGTATATCTTACATTCAATGTCCGTGTTTCTGCTGCATATGTGATAAGAAGAACAAAGTATTCTCTGTATAACACTTCCTTACACTTCGAGGGAACTTTTCTTCTCCATAGCAGGTCTCTTACATACCTATAGAACAACTCTACCTGCTGTCCTCTTCTCATCAGATTCTCTCTGCTACCATCTTTATCCTCAATCATGTTTCCAATATATTTTATGTTCTGTACTTTTCTCAGCTCTACTCCATCCAACCTTAAAGCTTTATTAGGCCTTATCTCTTATTTGTCATTGACATCCCTCCACATTTTGCCGTGCTAAATTTCACTCCACATTCTTTCCCTTTCTCATTCCCTTCCTATATATGTTCCCAAACTTCCTATTCCTTCTCCCCTAAGGCCATCAAATCATCAGCTAACATCATAGCTTTCATTCTTTCCTCCCCGAGTTTTCCTGCCACTTTGTTCATGACCATTTCCAGTACTATTACACAAATTAATAGTACTGGTTGAAGGACACACTTGATAGTTTATAAATGCATGAATACCACAAAATACATTTTTTCAACACTCAGTTGTTGGAATTAGAAGATATATGAATAGTAGAATTTTAGTAAGAAGAACAGTAAAAGTTAGTCACTAAAGTTACTAAAATAATTTTAATATATTCATAGATCAAGTTATATTATTTAAGGCTATCAATTTTTTATAAATATTATCAATACCTATAAAATAATATAAATAATACACTAAAATATTATCAATGTTGGCCGCAAATAGATATGTTTGATTTTTCTCTACTGTTCTTCCAACCAAAATCAGGGCTATAGGCAATTAATTTTGTATTCTCTTTGCTTCTATAACTGTAAAACACACCCCTGATTATAAATTTCAAATGCTGGAAAGGGTTGAGTTAGGAGGGGATTGCTATTAATTCTGAAGAAAATAAATCTATATTCATAAGTCTAATGGTGTCTGTATGCATGTATGTATGTATATATTTCCCTCCATATGATTTTTAATTCTTGGTCTGGTCTTAAAAAAAGTTTGAAATAGTCTATAAGGGGGACATAAACCTTATAAACTTGGATAATTTAATAGTAAATCTACATTAATATTATAAAGAGGAAAGATTTGATTTTTTTTTTTTAATGGATAAACTCAAAAACTACAGGATCGATTTGAATAATTCTTTCACCAATATAAAGCTAGATTATCAGCGAGTAACATAGGCTATGTTTTATTTTGAAAATTTAATTTATTCTTCATAAAAAGGTCGATAGTCACTCATATTTTATGGTAGAGTCTATGATGCTTCTTCAATATGTGTGTTGAAAATGATAATGCGGGGGGAGGGGAAAGGGTCTAGTAGCTTATACGTTACGTTTCAAAGACTATGAGTATCCAATATTTTCAATTTCGAATCAAATAATACTCGCTTACTAACTCAAAGAGATTTATAATAAAATACTTTTATATCAAATCAAAATTGATTATTTTATTATGTTAATGTTTAGAATTGAATTCAAATAGCCCATAGTATTTAATAGTGGAAGATTTTCGAATCATATGAATAGTAGAATTTTAGTAAGAAGAACAGTAAAAGTTAGTCACTAAAGTTACTAAAATAATTTTAATATATTCATAGATCCAGTTATATTATTTAAGGCTATCATTTTTTATAAATATTATCAATACCTATAAAATAATATAAATAATACACTAAAATATTATCAATATTGGCCGCAAAGAAATATGTCTAATTTTTCTCTACTGTTCTTCCAACCAAAATCAGGTCTATAGGCAATTAACTTTGTATTCTCTTTGCTTCTATGACTGTAAAACACACCCCCTGATTATAAATTTCAAAAGCTGGAAAGGGTTGAGTTAGGAGGGGATTGCTATTAATTCTGAAGAAAATAAATCTATATTAATAAGTCTAATGGTGTCTGTATGTAAGTATGTATGTATATATTTCTCTCCAGATGATTTTTAATTCTTGGTTTGGTCTTAAAAAAAAGTTGGAAATAGTCTATAAGGGGGATATAAACCTTATAAACTTGGATAATTTAATAGTAAATAGCTTATACGTTACGTTTCAAAGACTATGTGTATCCAATATTTTCAACTTCGAATCAAATAATACTCGTTGCTTACTAACTCAAAAAGATTTATAATAAAATATTTTTGTATAAAATTGTAAATTGATTATTTTATTATGTTAATGTTTAGAATTGAATTCAAATAGCCCATAGTATTTAATAGTGGAAGATTTTCGAATCAAATCCCATTCAAATAATATAATAAGTATTTTTTTCCAATATTAGAAAAAGTGTTATTTATAATTATCAATTATTTTAAGTCTTAAGTTGGAGGTATAGTTATAGTTATTCTTTAAAATATCAATATTATTTCACTCTCCAAATCAAAACGCTCAGTTAATTTATGAAATAACTAGGTATAATATATGAAATAATCAAATACTAACTTTAATATTAATGTACATGAGACATCTATCTATTTATTTTTAAACTCATATAGGTAATTAAATCCAATATGCTTCTCATAAAGATTTGTGATAGGATTGAAAAGGTTATGGATGTATTTATTAAAGTGCAAGATTTTAACCTTTTTTAATTTATTTTTTCCAGATAATTTGTGAAATAACTTAATATATTTATTATAAAGCTTCTAAACTAAAGAGTGTTTGATAAATAAACAACTATTATACAAATGTTGAACAAAAGTATAACAATATGAAATCATATTATATATTCAACTTTATTGATAAACTGTATTCTTAAATAATTAAGTATGTTTTGTTGTATAATCATTAGTATGGTTCATTATAAGCAAATTCTGGGTGATTCATTGTCCTGAAAAGAGAACAAACAATAAGGTATATATAATAACTGTATAATTGGACCAAATAAATTAACACTTAATAATAAAGTATGCATTTACTATGCCACTTGTTTTTAAAGAAATCTTAAAATAAGTGATAGTAATTTAAAACTTTCATTTGTATTAAATAAGTCGACTTCTAAAACATTTGTTGTTCTTTTTTATTCTTAAAATGTAGGGAAAATGGTGTTAAATGCTTGCATAATTCTGGCACGATTTTAAAGTGGTGCTCACATAGTTTTTACCCAATTTAAAATGCTGTACTGTAATTTTTTTAAGTACTTTTATTCATGTGTACACCAAACTAGTTTTTATGAAGTTAAATTCTAAGCAAAATTATAGACTAGTTTAAATACTTACCATTTAAAGCTAAATATGCGACTAGTTGGTCCTTTATCCAGTTTGTAAAGTTCATCCATATCACTTTCATCAAGTTCAAAGTCAAAAACCTATGAAATATAAAACAAACATTATTTATATATGCATTTATTTGTAGAGCTGTAACAAAACTGTTAATGGCATTTATAATAAATGTTTTGGTTAGTGTTAAAATAAATAAATACAAAATATTATCATCATCATACTCATCAACTGTTTCCAGCCTGTGTCAGTTTAGTAAAATGTCTCCATCTTCCTCTTTCCTTCCACCATTCTTCCTCCTTTAATTGTATCCATTCTTATCCTTTCCCTGGGATCCTCTCCTTCTCCATCCTCATTACATAACCCTCCCATCTCAGTCTTACTTCCTCTAGTATCTCATCTACTCCCTGTACCCTCACTCTTTCCCAGATAACTTCATTCTTATCTTATTTCTCCTCGTAACAGCTAACATTCTCCTCACAAACTTCATTCATATGGCCTCCACTTTCCTAGTATATCATACATTCAATGTCAATGTCCATGTCCTGTAAAACACTTCTTTACACATTAAAAGCATTTTTCTTCTCCATATCAGGTCTCTTACATACCTACATAATAACACTCTACCTGCTGTCCTCTTCTAATTAGATCCTCTCTACTTTCTTCTTTCGCCGTAACTACGTTTCCAAGAAAATTTACATTCTCTACTTTTCTCAACTCTACACAATCCAACTTTATAACTTTACTAGGACTTAACCTCTTCCTTGTCATTATCATAATTTCACACTTTGCCGTGCTAAATTTCATTCTTACTATATCTGTTCCTGTACTTTTTATTCCTTCTCCCCTAATTCCATCAAATCATCAGCAAACACCATAGCTTTCATTCTTTCCTACCCGAATTTTCCTAACCCTTTATTCATGACCATTTCCATTACCATTACAAATTGTAGAGTTGAGAGGGGACTCCCTTTCTTAACTTAATTTTTTATTTGGTTCTCCGTCCTCCCACGCACTGTCTTGACACAACAAACCAAAGTATATACTACTAATAATAATTGTAATTGTACGTTAACTAAATATGAGTAGATAATAACTATTAAAATAGTTTGAGACGAAGAATAGCTATCTGGTATATATAGTTATACCGGTCTACCGACCTCCACCTGTGTATCCAGTACTGAAAAAGCTACTGCTCTTTTCTTGTCTCTCTGAGTAGCCTTTTATGACAATTTAGCAGATACTACTGAGAGTGTATTCTAGTTTCCCCAGCCACAGGGTATAAATTAACTATGTTTAATATATTCCGTTTATTTCTAAGAAATGTATGTGGAAAAACTCGTATGGACAGAGTTAGTAATGAATGGGGGTTATAGGAGTGCGGTTTGAAAGGGAATCCATTAAGTCACTGTGAAAGAAGCGTCTTACGTTGGTTTGGCGTGTTGAGAGGATTAGTGTGGATCAAGAGACGGAGCTAATATATGAAGGTAGAGTGTGTGGATCAAAAATAAGGGGTAGGCCATGTAAGACTTGGTTAGATGTTGTAGATAAATAAGTGAAAAAGAGAAACATTAATGGTTGTTTTTTTAGAATAAAAGAGCACGGATGACTCAGTGTATGATGTTGAAGGGAAGGGAGTATGCAGGGATTGAGCTATAAGTACAGTTTCTTGCGTGGATAGGTATATTATGTAACGTATTTACCTGGAGGTTCTCCTTGATCCGGCTGGGCGTCTTACTCTTAGGAATAGCAACGATTCCTCTTTGTATGATCCACCTGATAAGAACTTGGGCGGGTGTCTTATTGTGTTTCTTAGCAATCTTCACTACCACTGGATCACTCAGAGGACTCGTTATCAAACTACGTAACAAAAAAGATTTAAGGTAATTTAACTTTAATAAGAAAAACAGTGGCTGCTCATGAATTGTTGCCAGGTAAATCAATACTTGACGAGACTGTTCTAGTAAATTGTTTCTTCTCACTTACTGTCAAAACTTTCCTTTATAATTAATAAACACACATAAATGAGTTAGTAGTTCTGTTAACAGTAAACCGCACCCCCTAAATATTCTTATTGTTACTACAGTCTTAATATTTCTCTTTGGAGTTCAAGTTGAAATATCTCCTATAATTTCTCCTTGGATTTGAAATTGATATTTTTGGTATAGCAAATTAAACAGAAAACAAATGAATAGGTCTATTATACTCAACAGTGCATTATTGCATTATATTAATATAGGATAACCACTGTTTACGCAGTTTGAGACATCAGTCTCCCAATATAGGTCAAAGTTAAAAAAAATGCCCTAATTATGTGATCGAGTGCTTAGAATTTTAAATTAAAATCACTTGAGCTGATTTATTAAATGAAAACCTTTTGAGCAGCCACAATATTGAAACAAACTATGTATTTACGTCTTTTGGTATAGGTTCAAAGAATATCCTGGCCAAATACCGTTAAAATTGTGCTACCCTTTTGGCAGTTATCACGGAACAAAGGATTTTTGAGTGGCCACCAATTTGATATGGATATCCGGTTCTGAATACCATATAAATGTGTCATTCTGCCTAGCATTAAAGAATGTCCCTATCAAATTTCGTCAAAATTTCCACGCATTTGACAGTTATCGCGGAACAAACATTCGGCAGGACAGACATAAATATTAAATTCAAAGTAGTAAAGTTAAAAGAGGACCTCGCTACTCTCGGCCAATAGATAAACATTATTATGTGTATTGTTGCTCGAACAAATAGTGTGTTTCGTCAATACTGTCTTGACACTGGCAACAATTCACGAACCACTACAGAAAAATAAAATCATAAATACCCCCCTTGATGTAAAGTTCCACCAAGGTTCTTTTTTTCTCTTAGCCCATGATCTGTCACTTAACAAAATTAACGCAAAGCTTCCTATATTGAACTTTATTTGATAAAAGAAATATATTCCCCTTAAAGCATGTTTCACACTATGGGGACGCTCACGCTCACACTCTCGCCATGCTCACGCTCATGAGATGCCCCGAGGTATTCACACTGAGACGAGAAATATTTTCAAGATTCTTAATATCAGAAGCAGGCTCCGTTCCCTGGCAACACAATATGATTTAAATTTGTAAGTTTAAAATTATTGTATTTTTTAAGATAGTAAAATAAACGTTGAAACTTAACTGTTTTGTTTAAAGTCTGTCCTATTTCCTTCTATACCTCCCCCTCCCCACCACCCCCAATATAACTGCTATAAAATTTGTTTGCCAAGTTGTATGTTTAAGGTTTGGTTACGCGCAAGTTCTATAAATTTTTCGTCCATGGGGTCCATGTTTGTTCGACGGGTTGAAAACAAACTGGAGCTTGGGACTATACTGCACATGTCATGTTTACACTAGCGCTCCATTCGGGCTAGATCAAAATATCGTGCTCAAAATATTCTCGACAAGCATCGTGGTGGTCATTATGAGTACACATGAGCGTGACATTCCCTATAGTGTAAACTCTCACCTTGTAAAGCCTGAGTCACCCAAGTTATTCAGAACAGTCTACAATGAGTGTACACACATGTTTTGGAAGTCAGCTTCAGTTGTCTATAGTTACATACCAGTAAATTACATTTAGTAAAATATCAGTGAGCAGGACACATTTTTACAGATATACATAAGTGCGAAAAGAGGAAATGGAGGTTTGATTTTCTGAGAACCTCTGGATAGTGTTAAGAGGTTTTTAATGGTTAAAACAAGGAGGTAGGACTTACGTAGTTCTTTTCCAGGATGATGTGGAGTGGTTCAGTATTAGGGATGTATTCAATGACTGTTTGCCAGACTGACTGACTTGGGCTATAACTTTTGTGGTACTTTACCATTTAACTATCTACATCACATTAGGTAATTTAGTCAATAAAAAAAATCCACCAACACAACGAGTTTGATAATTTTAACCGCTACTACCCAACAATCCCCACCATTTTATAGGCTATCCTGACAGATTGACATATAGATCATGGGTGCGGGCTGAGGGGATCGGGAAGTAACAAAACGATATAGCTTACGATTCATTTTGTCGCATTTTTTTAAATACTTCAGGTAGCCCTGGAGATCCTATTGGAGCGTAAGCGCACACTGTGATGTCGAGGGCTTTGCAGAACGCCGTCAACTCCCTCTGTTGGAAGTACACGTTCAACTCCACCTGAAGGTTGGCGGGCTTGATACGTGCAGAGCTCCAGATGCGTTTGATCTGGCGAGCGTTGAAGTTGGACAGACCGATGGCCTTAGCCCTCCCTGCGTCCACCTGGGCCTCCATTCCCTTAAATGAATCGAAGATTAAGATTTAAATATAAACCTACATTACTCTCACCAACTCACTGAATGACTTAATTTATACTAGAAACTATATAATTTAATTCCTGTTATAGTGGGGGGTTTTAAACTTTATGTTTGTGTCAGATACACTTTTATTGGTGATTTGTACCATAATTACTAAATTAATGCAATTTAAGTTCAACAAATAATAAACTTCAATGCATATACCAATATTTATAAAAAATAATAATAATATAGTATATTAATTTTAAAATGTTTAATGGAATAAGTTAGAGAATAATTAGATTTTGAAATTATTTCATTGAATTTTTTTTTGTGTGGTTACAAATATAATCAAGTATACAAGTAATATAGATAGTAACGATGTGTGGAAAAAAATTCTAAATAAATTAATATTTATATAAGTTTTAATATGTGAGTATTCCTACTTTCATTTGCAGTTTGATATTCTGAAGAAATTGCATACCAAATATGAAGTAAAATTCAAAAGTCGATAAATAATTGCTTTAAAAGTGCCTTTACTAACATTAAGTTATATTTTAAGCACCTACTACTTATAAAAGGAGTTAACAAAAGTAAAATTGCGCTTATCTACGGTTAATATTGAATAAAAACCAAACCCGAACCATTAGCTGAGTGGTCTGATGCCTTAGATTTGCAATGTGCTTGTTGCTCACTAACAAAAATGAGAGTGTTTGTCTCCGATCTTGGATAGTAGTTTTGTAAATGTGATTTTAATTGTTATTTTCTCAAATCTTCACGCTAAGGTGGGTGCTGTTCTTCTCAGATTCTATTCTCATTCATACATATTTGATAATAAATAGGTTTTGTGTTGAACCTAGCATTAAAATCTCAATACATATATACGTAAACAGCTGTACCTTCCATAGACTAACGTGGTCCGTTTTCATGTCCAGGAGGGGGTTCCCTTTCTCATCTAAGGGTCTGATTTCGTCCCCCCTCTCCTGTAACCCTATAGCCCCGTGGATAAGGTACAGGTCCACGTAGCTTAGTTGAAGAGCTTCCAAAGATCGCTTCAGATATTTCTCCACCCTCTCGAAGCTGCTGCCTACGTGTGGGAGCTGCAGTCAATAAAACATTAACACTTCAGACTTATGAAACATTGTTTAGATTTGAAGATCACGTTAGAAAGAAACTGACATCTTAATGAGTTTCTCACTTATGATTAACCATGATTCAGGGTATGGAAACAGCTTTGGTTCAGGTGAGAAGCTAGAGGTTGTTAATAAGTAAATAATAATATTTAGCACCGCGTCTTACTACCCGTTCGGGTTATACGCTTTAAGTACTAATTACTCTAATGGATTAGGAATTGGGAAGGTTGAATTAGAGGAAGTGAACCCGCATTTGCGTGGAGGGAAAGTGGAAAACCATTTAGGAAAAACCACCCTCAGTTCACCTGACCGAGATTCGAACCTCGATCTCCCCGTCCTCAGCAGTCGAGCTCAACACGACTAGCGCGTTAGCTAACTACGCCACCGAGGTGGGTAATAAGTAAATAATAATAGAAACCCGATATTTATTTGTAATTGTAATTGTATTTCCTCGTCATCAGCAGTCTATTTCGAGAGTAGCGCCTTAGACCATGCGGCCGTGGAAGTGAGCAAAATAAAAAATATGCGTATTTTTATCAACCAATATTAACGTATGGTTCTGAAACCAGCCTGTATATGGACAAGGATAAATTTAAATATATTGCAGGCAGCAGAGATGAGGTTTCTGAGAGGCATTGAGAATGGTGCACAAAGAGTGAGGATAAGGAACGAATAAGATTAGGGATAACTTAAAAGCTACACAATTAGAAGAGACTTTGAAGAGGAAAAGGTTGCAGGTTTGTGTTAAGGGCTTGTGATGAGAATGGAGGAGGACAGGATGCCTAAGAAAGTTCTACAAAGTAAAACGAAGGATATGGAAGGAAGACCTATTGAGAAACCGTGGATGAGATGAATGGACCAAATACAGAAGGACAGGGAGGTTAAATGAGTGTACTAGAAACACGTGGTAGAGGNGGATATATCAGCTGACCCGCAGAGGCGGAAACGTCCAGTGATGATGACATTGAGCTTATTTTCATAATCGTTTTATGAAAGCCGCCAAAGTTTTGTGATTGAGTTGAAAGGGTAAGAAAACTATATCTAAACTTAATCAAAGAAATTCTGTTATTTTTATTGTTATGGCTAGAACAGACCATTCTTTGAGGGATTCTGTTTGTGGTTTTTGGAACATTAGGGGTGTCAGTGTGTGGAGTATTTTTTTTACCATGTAATGATACTGTTTTGGACCCCTCTCATATATTAAAAAGGTCATGGAAGAAGTGTACTTTTCGTTATGTAAAGTTTCCTTTTAATACTTCATCCATGGAAAAGCACGCGTTTTCAAAAATAATTTCAATACACTACGTTTTATAAAAATTTTTCTTTAAAAACCAACTCCTTTGTATTAGAAGATCACGTGAAAAGCTGGCTCCTTTTATCTAATAGGATGATAGCCTTCACAACATCAGATTACCAGGAGTTTTTCCATTAGGTAGTTTTAACTCTGGTGACAAAGGGTCCAAGAGGCAAGGGGTAGGTCATATATAAGCAGCTTGTGCGTATGAATTCATCAGTCTTTTAATCCACAGTGCTGGTAATATATTAAGAGAACTTGGTAATATAACAGTAGTAACCAAAATCTACACAGCACACAGTACTCAGAGCACGCAACGTGTGATATCACTGAAAAACCATCTGTGAATTGACATAAAATCTGTATCATTCAATATAATATCTTCAGTATCGAAAGTATAATCATTTAATAAATCGTGTGCAACATTAAAAGTCTTTCTCATTTTATAAGAATCACAAATAATCAGATCACATAACCGCGTGCAAGTGCGCAGTAAGGCATGCACGTGACGTAAACATCGTAAAGCCCAATATCGTTATAAATAATGTTCAATAACAGGGCAATATTTCAATAAATATCACAGTATAATCGCATCATAATAATTAGTGCACAATCATGAGGCATTAAGTCTCCGTAGCATTTCAACCGTCAGGAAGATGTCAGCTTAAAGATTAGATATGATTGGTCAGTCAAATGGCCACGATAGAGTTCGCTTTGGTTTTGTTAAAATAGTTAAAATAAGAAATATACCTTAGTAACAATAAAGAGATCTTCTCTCTTTAGCTTTTTAGAGTCGAACCATTTTTTCAACACTTTTCCGATAGCGGCCTCATTTCCATAGAGAAAGGCTGTGTCGATATGTCTGTAGCCGGCCTCCAACGCTGCATTCAACGATGTTTCTATCTCTTCATTTGATGCCTTAAACAAGAGAGAGATGGATTATTATACTACATTCTACATTTATTATCACCACATTAAGGTAGTTAAATGTATTTAGCCTGGACGAGTATTGAAACAAGTAGAAAAAAAACATGCATCATGTAGTTAAAACTTTTCAAACACACAACTCAGCTAGTCCAGTAAGCTGGTGAGGAAGAGATCGGTTCGAATCGGAATGGGCGCAATAATGAGTTATTTCCTCAATGGTTTCGCCTTCCTCTTTCACCGAGGTGAGGGTATATTTCCTTTACATTATACATTCATTATAGCTACTTCATTTACGTAAATATTCAGATAGCACGGACCAGGATCACGAGATAAAATGTTTGATATTGATGCATTTAAAAGAAAAGGTGGACCAAGACAGGCAATGACCATTCGTTCTAACTAAAGGAAGTATTTTTATTTGTCTGTTCAGATCTTAGTGGTAAGTCTATCGCTCGTCATAAAAATGATTGAGTATTCCTCATAAATATGTATAAGTGTGCCTTAAATAGAGTTACCGTATTTTAGTAAAGATAATCCAAGACACTATATGAACATTAATTTCGATGTTTAAGTAATCCTACGACTTATAAATTATACACTATTTAATGATAAACAAAAGTTGGTATCAAGAAATGAAAGGAAATAATAGAGCAATAACTAATTCAACAAAATACCCAAAATATTTAAAATTAGGTTGCGTTCACTCTGCAAAAAATATATTTTAGTAAAAGATTTTTTTATCTTTAATAGTACTACAATTTTAAAATGGTAAGCTATTTAGTATCTCAAACAGTAACTGTTGCGGAGAAATTATGAAGATTAGACAATTTCCCTTATATAAAATACCCTTTAAATCATTTTCACGAGAAAATGAGAATTTCCATCCTATAGTACATTCACTAACTTCGTTTACTTGAACGACAGCCCAAAAAGTTATTATGAATATTCCTTAGTGTATCCCCTACACCAACAGCTGGCATCTGTCACTGTGGATAACTGGGATGAAAACATATGTTAATATATGAATGTGATAGTTAACCACAGCAATCTAGGTCAATATTATTTATATTTTTATTTTAGGTCGGGCACAAACCTTATTTATCATTTCATTCCACTTTAAAAAAATTATTATTCACAGCACTTTTGCACAAAAGGTGGCCGACGAATTTATAACCATGTGACTGAATATGGCGGAAACAAGTTCTTTATTTTATTCAGTTAATTATTTCAAAATACAACCAAATAATTATAAAATAATGTATTATATATATATTTTTTAAAATACAAGTATTTTCTCTTTTCTAAGTAAAGACGATGCCTGTATTAAAATTTATTAGAGTAAAGTGGGGCAAGAGGACGCACTAAAAGTTCAAACACGTGTATAAGTTAAACATGTATATCACAATTAGGTTAGTTTTTGGGATAGCCATCTTCATTTCATTGTCATTGAAATAACAGTATTTAATAATTAAAAACATGTATATTTTAGCAAATTATTTAAAAATCATAAAATTTGACAAAATGATACTTTTGCCCCATAGGTGGGGTATTAGTACGTTCGTTACGGGGTAAAAGTACGCACCATAAAACATTATGAAAATTAATTTATAACGTAGAATTTTACATTATGAAACATTACAGGACATAAAAAGGTGTTATAGATAGTATTGATGATTTTAAACATAGTTATAAACATTTGTATAAAATAAACTTAAGTACGTACACGATGTTAACGTTTGCTAAATGCTACCAAATCACATCAGAATGCTGAAAATCAAAACTCACCATAATTGTTTGATAATGTATGTGCATATTCCGCTCAAACTATGTAAACAACTTATTTGCCATAACACCTTTCTAAAACCAAACAGTATGGCCAACTTATATTTCACCAAAATAGAAATAAAGCCAATGCGTACTCTTACCCGACGCGCACTCTTGCCCCGCCTTACTCTAATGTATGCTCTATATTACATATATAACATTTCGAAACAAAGAATAAGTACTTTTAATTCTGTTTAAAACATTGTTTCAGATTGGGTAGAAAGAAATTATTACAAGTGATTAAATATTGTGAGAAAACTTAGGTTTACGTTATTTTATAAGTAAGATATAACATGTAATTAAAAACTTAATTTATATATTTTTTAAAGCAGTGACCTTTTACAAGTTTTGGCAGCCCAAAACCTAAACATATGATTTTTGAAATGTCATTCAGGTATAAACCTACCGTGAACAGACTCTACATATAGTGATAAACAGTGTTTAGATATAAAATTTAATCAAAATCGCTAAAACAAATTTTAAGAAAATAGATTCTTTCTCTTTTTGCTCGTCAGTAAACTACATCTAATTCCAAAAACCTCCTGGGAGAACATTGTAATAAGACACCAGATACAAATTTTAGACCAATCGGTAAAACAGTTTAGTCTCTAGCCTGAGGTGCATACAGACAGACAGACATACAGAAGGACAGACAGATCGATGGCAGTAGTTGGGGTGACAGGTCATCCCAACTACTGATGGCATTGAGGAAACAACTTTTTTCGTTTCAGGGGGTCATGAAACGTAGACATTTATCAAAATATCGAATTAGATTTTTTTTCACGATCATAATAATTTCTCTCCGAGGTGTCGAGGGAAAGTAAAAATCTAGCAGACCTTTCAGACACTCAAGGAGAATTACTAATCACAGATTGCATTATTTTTATTAAGCACTTTCAAACACGTCAGCACCGGTAAGCTGGGTAGGTACACACAAACATCAAAATCAGTAAAAACAACTTAAACAATCGAAAGAAGCCCCTGATCAGGTTTGTCAATGCATGTTAATTAAATTACCCATAATGATGACAAAAATAACCCGAAAATACCCTCTAACCAGTAAAATCCTTCTTAAGGTTTCGTGTTTTTTTTTATAAATCAGTAAATTCTCCCTCTTTAGTTTTTGTAACACCTCATTTAAAAATTAATGAATTTTTTTTCAATTCTTAAGTGGACACAGTCCCAGAGGTAATTACAAATCCAGGAGAGTCCGGATTAATCCCGGACGTCTGGTAGCCTTAGCTTTAAAGCTACAAGCAAAAATGGCTATCGTAGTGGCTTTCTATGATATTCTCTAATAAATCTCAAATAAATTTTTTTGTGACAAGAGGACAAAGTTTATGTCTCCGTAAGAGTACGTACAACTCAAAAGTTATACTTCCTGTTTGTTACCAAAGAAAGAACCTCGAAGAAATTATTCACCGGTTCACTTTACAGCACAACCCCGTACCGGTTGTCCGGCTTGTCTGTAAATCTTATTTCATCAAGGGCGGATCCAGGACCTGTCATTGAGGAAAGGCGATTGGTTTTTATAAGGCTCCCTTCAGTATAAAGTTAATAATCTTAACTAATCAAGATTTTAATTTAGAATAATCTTAACAATAATAATATTGTGGGCTTATATAAAAAAAATTATAACAATAGAAAAATTGTTAGGAAAAACACGATTTTGATTAACAAATTTGTAATTTTAATACAATAAAA
>CABFOV010007067.1:13048-30758 GCA_902141375.1 Timema poppense | reverse complement strand
AGTACTTATATAAAATAATGACTTATTTTGTACTAAAATTAACACGGTGTTCGGAAACTCATCGCCCACACTGCACATATAGCTTGTTTGAACCAAAATAAACAACAACAAAAATCCCGATAGACCTATATTAGTAAAATTATGCTGATACCATTAAATTTTGTTCAGAGTTTTGAAGTATAGTGCTGGGATAGCAAGGCTGTTCAAGCATGCGTGTACATAAGAGTTAGGTGCGTGACACTGCACATGTAATAATGGCAAGCACTTTCTGTGATTTAGGAACGTTAATGATGACCCTCAGAACGTATCGTATTTTTAGATGTACTGGTGTGTTGTTTACTAATAATTGTGATATTTTCTGCTGCCATGCTCCAAGATGTCAAGGTGTGTAGTTCCGTGCGACTAGATACTATTCAACCTGATGTACATGTATGCTTGATTAGCTTTGATATCCCGGCGCTGTACGCCGAAATTTTGGACAAAATCTAATTACGCTAGCATAGTTTTTTAGATGACCAGTAAGTGGTATAAGTATTTTGTATTACTTTTGGTACAAACAAGCTATATGTGCAGTTTGGGTTATGAGTTTCCGAACATTCTGTGAATAAGGTAATAAATACGGTATGATAGCACAGCTATAAAGTGAAAAACTGATAGAGTTGGATTAATGAGATAATAATAAGTTAGTGCTGTTAATTACGATACATCTAATGCTAAAAATTCATCTTGAATTTTTGGTGTGTACATAAATATATTAATATACATATTTCCGAAAAAATTCAAACTATCGGTGATGAATTCACAACTAAACAAAAACTTTATCTTCCATGTTTCAAAGCACACGATAAGATGATAAAAATCCTTTTGAGATTAATCAATTCATTCACTCATTATCAAAGAATACTTTACTTCTTAGAATACTTTGAAAAGTTAAGTAATTGTGTCTATGTAATAGCGACGTACAGTTAATAGAGCTTCTAAATTAAATATATAGGTTTGTTGCTGAAAATATATTACCGAAATGGAAATTAAGCTCATGGTCTTTGGTTTAGCTTGACAATTAATTTATCTCAGCGTTATAGAGGAATAGTCCCATGCCTAGTCATTTTCACTCACTGGTTTAAAGGGAGTCTCTGCAATGGATGAATGAATTCATTGGCACCTGTAGCTCTCTTCGTATCATAGATACTGTCGAATCGGAATAGATTTCTTGCTGCCTTTCATTATAACATTATTAATAGAAGGTCTACAGAAAGCTAAATTATGGACACAGTGAGAAATTAACCATTGTGACGAAAAACACTAAATTAATTTAATATTATTTAAATTGAATAGTGACATCTGTAGACGGGAATTAAACCCGAGACCTTTGGCTTTGTGTGACAATGCTCTAACCACTAAGCTATCAAGGTGTCATCCCGTGCCCAAGGTCATTCTTTACTAATATTTTAAGGTATATTTTGTGATGTATGTGCGTGTGTAAATCGTCAGATACATATGTGAGTTCAATTAAGATATCGAGCTATCAGATAATGCATCCGCCCTTGACTTGGTAAGACCATATGCTGTTAAATGTACATTGACAAATGTACGATTGCGCATCGTGATTGAATAAATATCAAAGCTATTTTAATTTGTTAGTTACCGTTATAGCCGGATCTAAATATCATATTCTCTATAATAAAATACATCCAATAATTAACAAATATTATCGCTTAAATACCTACCTAATCCATCATGATATGAGCATTCGCATAGCTGTCACCGTACTATATTGGCAGAAAAATCCCTGCAGAGTTGAAGATGGCTGCGTTATATAATGGCTCGTGAGTTCTGATCACACATGTGCAGCTAACGATTCCCACATGTTTATTACAGACTCTGCCTTAAGATATGAGTGAAGAACCACTGTGGACACAATACGTATTACTCGATAGCTATGTTGTAGGAACACTGGCGTACTAATCGATTCTAATTTCCAGGTGTCATTGTTCAATTAAAATAATAAGATATTCAGATGCTCCTATATTCGTAATTATCAAATAACTTATATATTAATTACATGACTATATTTAGTCGAAATTTATACCCAGTGATGTCTTTAATCGTAACCAAAGTCAATTTATATATTCTCGAAGTTAAATATAGTGTTTCTTCAATTGAAAATTTAATATAAACCATTCTTATTTTTTTCAGTTTAATGAGGTTTGCTGTAAGGAAAATTTAAAGGTTTTTTTTAAGCGGTTGTTCCCTCTTAGCTTGACGGATTTAGAAAGATAAGCACTATAAAATTTAGACTCCATTATATAAAATAGAAAGGGAGGGACTAAAATGAGTAGGTAGCTCATCCGTTGAGGCCTCTCGTTTAACTGTTGATAACACTTCTATTCTGATGACTAGTATAAACACTCCGTTTACACTTTGCACCTGTACAGGAAGGCACTGCGCTTAGAAAAATTATAAATATATATTTTATGATTAACAAATTTTTACATATAATTTTAATCTACATCTTGACAGGACTATTCCTACTGGCCATTTTTGTGACCAAACTAAACATTCTAAGTTGTTGACAATTTAAAAAATAAATAAAAAAAGCATTATTTTAGCACTGCGTCCTACTATGCGTTCAGGTTATATGTATAAAATATACATTTCAAGATAAAAATAATAATTTTGTGACAATTTAAGACTATTTTAAAAGTTATTTAGTATTTATTTCAATAAAATTCCACGGAACTCCTGGATCTGTAGCGAGAAACTCTGACAACTTGACCACGTGTGTTGTCTTAACATGAGAAATACTATCTTAAACGTCACAATAGTGGTAGCACCTGTTAAATAATATTAATATTAATGCAATATTAATTTTTATTTTTGCAATGGTTTATTTAAACTGCTTTCAGGAGAATGTTCCAGTGCCATGGAAGAGTATTTTCACATCCCCTCCAGTATGGGCCATGATCGGTGTCAACAGTGCTTCAGCTTTTGTCGGATACATGCTCATGACAGAGTTGCCAACATATCTGAATAATATGTTTCATTACAGTGTCGAATCTGTAAGTTATATTCATAAATATGGTTTAATTAGTTATATAGCCACTGTGAATTTTACCCATGTGTTTACGGTAAATTAAATTATATTTTAACCCACATCGTTGGCCACTTGGTCTAATGCGTTACATTTGCAGTAGACTATACTGCCTATGACGGGGAGATCGAGGTTAGAATCTTGGTCAGGTGTACCGTGAGGGATTTTTCCAAAATAGTTTTACACTCTACCTCCACGCAAATATGATTACACTTTCTCTAAATATAACCTTTATAATCCCTAAAGCCACTAATGTAATTGATACATAAGCGTATAACCTAACCGGGTAGTAAGACGCAATGCTAAATAAAATTCACCTATTTTGGTGGCCACATGGCTTCTCTCTAGTGTTAGAATAGATTGCCGAGGCCAGTGAGATTGGGGTTTAAATTCCAGTCGAATGTACTGAGTGGTTTTCCAAAATGTGTATCCCCTCTCTCTTCACGAATGTGGATACAATTCCACTTAATCAAATATTTCTAAGCCGTAGCTCATTGGCTTAATTAGTACACTAGCGTATTACTTGAACAGATGCTGTGCTAAAATAAAGATCAATTCCTTTCCTGTATCAGTTTCTCTTGGGATAAATATGTCGAGGGTTTGAAACTTGGTTTGGATATTTATATGGTGTAATAAATTTATAATATTTTCGCAATGGTGAATATAACTTGATCAATCGAAAACTTTTAATAAAGCGAGCTGTTATTTGTTTCAAAGCATCATTAAATATATTTATGACCCAATATTTATCTTTATTTGACTTAATAAAAATATATCTTTAAATAGTTTGCAGAGTTAATATTCTATACATAGCTGTTTATATTTTCACATTGAGCTACTATGTAGGATTAAAAATTAATTAATCAAATATTATAAAAACATAATCTATAGAAACTAGCTCCTCAATCATTGAAGATAAATAGTTCACAATTATTATTATATGACCTTTCTAAAGTGATATTATGCAAGTTATTGTTATTTTATTGAAAAAAATATTTTTTTATTCACTATCTTGTTTGAAATGATTTTTAATGGCTATTTAACTATTGAAGTTCTCCAAGAAGAAAAAAAATTATTTAATAATTTAATGGCTCTTATGTATTAAATATAATTAGTATTTTTAATTTTATTTTTATAAGTGGTTAGAGGACGTGTTCAAATAACATTTTATATCAACAACACAGAATTTGCTTTAATTGCCTCTTGAATTTTGCAACTGTTTATAATTGGTTCGTTTAATTTAAAAGTAGGTAACTTAAGTCGTAATCCCACGTAATTTATCAATACCCTGTCTGCTATTTTCTCTATAAAAGTCCACTTTTATTGACGAAACAACTAATTAGTACTAATACATTAGAAGACCTACTTTCCAGAGACTTATTTTGAAACTTGTGACCCAGACATCTATTGATAGCTGTGAATTCTTGAAGATAGGATTTTAAAGAATTAATTTATAGTATTTGAATAAAAAGTTTACACTAGCTCGGAGAGAAAATGGTTACCAACTCGTATGTTTTTTAAGGAATATAAAACTCAGAAATGACAGCACAATAATTTTACTGGTTATTCTCTACCGGTGTGAAACGCGATCTCTTAACAAATACGACAAAAAAAAAGGTGTTTGAAAACAAGGTTATTAGAAAGATATTTGGTCCAAAAATGAACATTGATATTAGGGAATAGAGGAGTTCGCATATTGATGAGTAATATACCCTATACTCATCACAAGACATTGTTAGGATACTCAAGACTCGTATGGGAGAATCTAGAACCGTGTTCAGGATACCGACTGGCAAACCCAATGGGGAGGTACCATTGGGAATACCTGAACGTAGATGGGAGGATAACTTTATAATGGATTTGAAAGAGATATGGTGTGATGAGGTGGACTGTCTGGTGGACTAGCTCAAGATAAAGATAGGCTGCTTACTTTTGTAAGTGTGACAATTGACTTTTGAGATCCTAATGCCATAGAGTAAGTAAGTCTCTTATAATTGTAATTAGAATTTTATTATAATCTTCTCTGTCAAAATATATTTATCACTGTGTATCACAAACTATTGGACAAACAGAAAGAAAAGGTTTTCTTATATCAGTCTACTATAGTCTTAGTTGCAATGAAATCTTAAAATAATGGAATTAAAATTATCTATTAGTTATATATGTAATAAAATGGCTTATTAGTACATACTTATAGATACCCAAGTGGTTAATAAAATTGAACTAGATTTAATCATTATAGTATGAAAACCACGAAAAATAAATATTAAATGATATTTACGTCATAACTAAATCAAATATAACTCAGAAAATACCAATCGCATTACTGTCACATGATTGTTTTAGAGTAGCACTATAAAAAATGTATCAAGATTATCATGCACGTGAAATATTGCGAAAGAAAAAAGATAATGCAAACAATATAATATGTTTACAATATTCTTGCCAGAGTTGCATTAACAAATTAATGATGATTAATATTTAATATTCGTATTTTGTGCTATATGCATCAAAGTATTGTGGCCATATTTGTGATGGATTTTTCTTTAGTTTTGATAACTAGCACACATTTAAATATAGTAATCTATGTTAAATATTAATGATTAAATTATTTACATTCCAGAATATAATAGAATTCTGAAAATTTGCTATGCATAAGTTCCTAATAATTATAAATTAGATATCACGTTAGTTTACGTTACAAAAATCTATTTTAAGTGGTAAGAAATTCAGTGATCTGGTCTAGGAATCTAACACGCCAACAAACGACACAGTGGGCCAGACGTAATAAACGTCAAGCTCATATGATCTTGTTTGTTATGGAAAGTTCGTGATTTTAATCTTGGATGGGCATTATTAAATTATCTTACTTCGTATTTTGTGCTATATGCATCAAAGTATTGTGGCCATATTTGTGATGGATTTTTCTTTAGTTTTGATAACTAGCACACATATAAATATAGTAATCTTAGTTAAATATTAATGATTAAATTATTTACATTACAGAATATAATAGCATTCTGAAAATTTGCTTTGCATAAGTTCCTAATAATTATAAATTAGATATCACGTTAGTTTACGTTACAAAAATCTATTATAAGTGGTAAAAAATTCAGTGATAGAGTCTAGGAATCTAACACGCCAACAAACGACACAGTGGGCCAGACGTAATAAAAGTCAAGCTCATCTGATCTTGTTTGTTATAGAAAGTTCGTGATTTTAATCTTGGATGGGCATTATTAAATTTTCTTACACATTTTATAAATTAAAAAAAAGAGAACTTATTCCCTCAGGGTAGGTAAGTTAAAACGACCATAAAGGAGAAAAAGATACGCTGCCAAAAAATATAGACGTAAATAATATAATTTGATTTTCACCTCTTTCGATTTAATTTCTTAAGTAGGTTCTACATCTTTATGGACTCAACTGGTTGACAAAAATGAAAGTTAGCACCTATTATATCAATAAACTTCAACTTAAACTAAATATTTCAAAATACCAGATATTTTTTTAATTTCTAACCTTTACTTACAAAATTAATTTAATTTACATTTTATATAATTAATTTACAAAATTAATTTTAAATTCTAATTCTAATTTAATTAATTCGTTATATATTTTTTAGTCTGGATACATTAGCTCAATTATGGCAGTTTTTGGAATGATAAGCTGTATCTTGAGTGGATTTATATCACAGTGGATACAGACCAAAGGCTACGTATCAAAACTAACTGCTTACAAGATATTTAATGGCATTGGTAAGTATATTATTAACTTTAACGAATAAGATCAATCAGAGTTATACACATCATTTACTGATGATTTAAGCCGTTAACAGTTTACTAATGTTTGAGATAATGATTTAAACTATTAATAAACATTATTAATACATTTTAAGGTTCATTAATATAAACATATACATTTTATAATTTTGTTTTGAGCATTGTTTTAATCATTGTTTTATTGATATTGTTGTTAAATTAAAATTACAGTAGTTATATGAAATTATAGATAAGCTATTCAAATTTCTTTAGGTATTTAAATTGTACTAAGGTTTATTCATTTTAATGTATAAAAATATAATGTGACAGAATTGGGATTTGGTAGTTAAGAAAATCAATACCTAAATATTGTAAAAACCTTCATGGTATTATCCCACCAGCGAGTTATACCTATTGAGTGACTGTTATATAATGGTGAATATATTATCAATATTTTAGTGTAGAAGGTGTCATGTGGTCAGCACAACGAACCCTTTGGCCATTAATATCCATTTTCTAAACCAAAATTGGTACTCATTTATTCATTTAGCTCCTCATTTATCGTCATGAGGCTGTGTTGGATCCCGTTCATAATCTAATGTATCAAATAAAAATCTGGATGTGCCGGGGATCAAACCCAAGATCCCTGGAACTCTAGACAGGAATTATGACAATTTGCCTACAGAGATAGACTAAAGCAAGCGTGTCGAGCTCGCTTGACCCTAAAGTCCACAACGAACATTGACAATAATGAGGGGGCAGCATTTCAGAAAGACCAATGTTGTCACCATCTTAAATGGAAAAATCTCAATTTTAAAAAATATCACTAAAGCGAAAAAAATTATATTACATAAAAAGTTAGTAATTATATTGCATTTTTTTGACCAAAGAATTTTAAACTGTAGGCCAGGACAGGCGGTCATATCCATCTCTACACATGTTACCATGAATGAATTTCCTCTCAGATTTCCTTTTCATTTCTNATTCCACGTTAAACTGTAGGTCCTTCATTTCATCTCACAATCACCCTACCATTACACATTAGCGTAAGTGCGTATAACCCGAACGGGTAGTAAGACGTGATGCTAATAATAATAATCTACTGTTAGAATGTACAACTCCATGGAAAACCAGCTTTTTATTTTATATCGTAAAAAAAATATAATAAAATTACTTTAGTTTTTGTATTTATTATTATGATCACCCTAATTTATAAGGAATATTAAAGATAGAATCTCTTCTCTGTGGCCTAAGCAATAATTTATAAGCAGTATTTTATTATTATTTATCACATACTTTTAGGGTTTTAAAATATAACGAAAATGATATTTTTTTGTAAATTATATTACTTTTTTATAGGTTGCCTAGGTCCTAGCATAGTCTTGTTGATCATAACACTAGTCGGATGTGACTCATCTACGATAGTGGTGCTCCTGGGAGTGATGAAGTTATTTGGAGATGCTTACAATGGGGGGAGCGTCATTAATTCCCTCGACCTAGCGAGTAACTTTGTGGGCACAGTAGCTGGTATCAACATGACTATCGTTACATTGAATGGAATTCTAGCACCGCAATTAACAGGAATACTCACCGATGGAAAGGTAAGGAATATTATTACATCGCTAAGGTTACACCGTTAAAATATACATCTAATTAGTGAAAGTCATCTATTTATTTTAGTAAAACACACACTTACTATTGAAAATTATAAATTAGTGTAATTAACTTATTTGAATTTAGTTACAAACTATTTCGCTGGACAGTAAATTTAGTAATATCTATGTTTGTTTATTTATTAGAACGTTGCAATATTGACATTTTATTATTATCATCAATTATTTTATACATTATGCTCATGAAATACGAACCCTTTAACATTTCTTGGGCTTATAACTGTAAAATAAAACATTGTTGAATATTTAAATTTGTGACTTTTATCATTAATTGATCATTAATCCTGATATTAGTTTTATAAATTTCCCCAATTTTGTCCTATCCTGGGCTAAGTTTATTTTTTTAATCTGTGTAACTTCTTCTAACATCGTCCACTAGTTGATCCATGTAGTACTCCAATCTTACCATCACTCTTGAATTTCTCCTTTATACATCTCCTCCAATGATTATCTTAGTCAAACTATCGTTACTAGATTTATGGCCTATCATGTTAGCTCTTCTTTGCTCTATACTTTTCCAAATTTCCTTTCATTTGATATTATTAGCACTTTTGTATTTCAAACCATCTACATTCATATCTACATTCATGATATTTTCAACATTCTGCTGTACCAACACTTTTAAAATACTTCTAATCTTTTCCTTTGATGTGAGTTTCATATCCATAAAGACCAATGACGTTTGTAATACTCTAATATTTCTTAAAACTTGTTTATTTCAGGAAACTTTAACTCAATGGAGAATAGTTTTCTATATTGCAATGGTGATATCTGCATTACCATTCTTCATATTTATGATATTCGGAAGTGCTGAGGAGCAACCTTGGAATAAACAGGAGAAAAGATATAAAGAAAAAGAAGATATTAATGAAAAGAAACATATATCAATTGATATTATTAATAAATAATGTTATGTAAATATGAAGTAACAATTCTGGAATATCCCAACACATTTTCTCACCAAACTTAAATATGTGAAATACTTTTAAATATACGTAAGAAACACCTACTTAAGACCACCCTACTAGATGTAATAAAACTGAAATTTTAATTGAAGAATCGTTTTAAGCTTTTAAAATGTTAAAAATAATATTACTTTTTAAAATGTTTAAGGATTAAATAAATAATGAACATTGCAACCTGTTTGACATGAACAAATAAAATAGTTAATTGCATCTGTAATTTGTGTTAATGTTTTATATGTTAAATTAGTATTTATACTCAATAAATCATTTATGTTTAAATCAAAAAGCAAATATTGAATTGAAATCAATTAAAATATAGTTTTAGTGTCAAATTATCTCTAAATTTCTGTTGTATTATTTCTGAATACCATAACAATGTCTTAATATATAATTATTTCTTGTTATATTAATATCACCATAAACTATATTTCCTGCATTCAAGTTGGGGTACGGGTAAAAACCGAAATAAGAAAGATCGCAATTTTTTTCGGGTATATTGCAATATCACTATCAGTTTTGGATAATTACCGATTTGCCGTTTCATATCAGGATGTGGTTGTGGCAAATTGCGATGTCACATTTAACTCGTCTTGTAAAATCACGACTATATTATTTATTCATACTGCTATATCAGGGATGGGTTAAAATATGTATAATTAATACTATGGGGATATAATATTATGTTACGCACTATCTTTACTAATAAATATAATATTACGTTATGATTTTTATATTAATTATGAAAAGTTACCTCATATGTGCGTAAGCTTTACGTACGTGCTTCTCGTTCACTGTGAATACTTAGTCACAAACGTAAATGTCTATCACAGGCTACTAACTATGTCCTGTATTAGAGTGAGTCAGAGCTTACGAAAAGGCCGAAAGTCAGAAACCATCCATCAGTCCCATCGACCGAGATGTCTCAATCCTTGTGCCAGGCTACTCTCGAATAGGCTATGCACATCGTTGTTCGTTCAGCTCTAGACAGTGTTATAAGTAGTAATTAGTGCGTAGCAGTTAATTATGGAATCAGTTTCTTATACACATGTTGTTGATAAAAAAAAAAGGTCTCATGCCAAGCTTCTTTAAATGAACAAAAGTAAAGCAAAGCATTATGAAATAGTGAATGATGGGGCAAGGGCTAAGAAGTCATGCAATAACTAGAGGAGCATAAAAGTGTTTTGATGTTTTAACAATAAATGCGACCGATATATTAATGTCCCTATCACAAAGGCTAAAGGTGGAATAATCTATTATGCCAAAGAGAATAAAATTTATAATATTTTACATTCAGATTTCTTAAATACTCGTCATGGGACCCAAATAGTATGGAAAATATCTAAAATCAAAATATAAAACGTATTTAGAGACATCATAATTATATGCTTAATTTTTGCAAATGTTTACAAAAATTCACACATCCAAAGAAACGATCATTTGTGAAACCTGTGATTTTTATTGAAACTATTTCTCGGGGGCAAATAGATATTATTAATATGCTGACCTGTATGGATATAGAATTCCAAATCATAATGGTAAATCAAGATCATATTAGTAATGTTAAATGTCTATATCCTTTAAAAAGTAAAACTGCTGATGAAGTCACTTTTATTTAAATTATTTATGTTTTATCTTTGGATCGCCAAGTGTGCTATAAACTAGCAATGGTCGTGTTTTTTCAAATCATGTGATAAATAAACTTAAAGACGTGTAGGAAGGGTTGACGATCGTCCGTGGTAAGTCCCGTCATTCCTAAAGTAGAGGAAGTGTCAAATGTTTGAACCAGGATGTAGTCTTACTTAAATGGAAGTGAATATTTCAAAGCAGTGGAGTGAGAGACTGAGATTTTGCCAATTCGGAAAGAAGAGTTCATTACATAGTGGAACATATCAAAAACACCCTTCGAAGCATTGTTTGTACGTAAAGCTCATATAGACATAAACTTATCTGTGATGCCATATGATGTCCTGAATCACTCAGTTTCAGAAGAAGACCACAAACATGCACTAAATACCGCACGTAAAGAGAATAACCGAAGTGATGATTCAAGCGAATAAAATGACAAACTATTACTACAAATGTAATTCCAGTACAAAATGAACAAAAACACATATGGTATCATTAATCTGCAATATGAAGATATTAATGCGTGTAACATTTGTTTTAGATCCATTCATAAAACTTGTGCAGAAAGTGAAGGCAGCAAATTGTATTGTATGTGATATCATAGTAAGAAACGAAAAGAAAAATCAAAGACAAAAACTGGTAGACTTGGAAAAAAAGAGAAAAGAAAATTATCGATTAAAAAGGTGTTTCCAAAACTGGTTATTCAAACAACAGTGAAAATTCCAACTCTTAGCTTCGATAGAAGTAAAGTCGATGCAAATAATATTCTGGAGCTAGTTTTAAAAGTTACTGATGACTTGTTATTAGAATAAATCAACTGTATTTTCTAAAGAAATCAAATAGTTTATTGTAAATAATCATTTTGTAAAGCAGAGGAAATTCCAAATAAAGAAATACATCTCGGAGAAACAGGTAAAAAAGAATCACGTACTAGTGGGTAGGAGAGCACGTTCACTTTTTTTGCAGGCAGAAATTCAAATAAAAATGTAAACGAAACGCAAAGAGCCTAAAATGCCATTCAAAGTTTAATTCGTATTTTTCCTGCATCAACAAATAAACTGTGAGTCCGTTTATATTTTTTCATACTTTCAGTTTTTTGCTATTATTTATGTTTATCATTTAAATATTTTAGATGTATCACAAAAATCATTATTTTACATTAGATGATTTTATTTACTATGTTGAACATTTTTTTACATAAGAAAAATTTAATTCAGTAGCTTCTTAATTCTGTAGTAAACTTTTATTTTCTTATATTAAATATAATTATGTTACTGATACTCTTTAATTTGCATTATTATTTAAATTGTTGAGTTAATCGTGATATGACAAAAGACAATAAATTATGTCTAAACTTTCTCGGGCACATCCCGAAATACCAAAATACATCGGGCTTTACCAAGATAAAATATGCTTTGCCCAAAACTGGTAGGTGGATCCCGATTTTCCCGGACATATCGTAACTAGCCCAGGATTCGGCATTTGCGTCCATTAAACTAACGTTCAATACTATTAATATATTAAATGTCATTTTGAACCATGTTTATCACTACGGTGAGAGCAAGTTAAAACAACAATAATATGTCAAATTATTACAATATATAGGAATTATGAAACATGTCGTTCAACTATCCATCAAGATTGTATAGTTTTGGAAATATAGCTTGGTTCATTGACAAAATTATTAAAAGTATTTCATTGAGACAAATTATATTATATATATCTCTATGATGCTTCTAGGTCTTAAATATAGTGTTGATTTTGATAGAAATAATGAAAATATGATGGTTAAAGAAGATCTTCAAGGTTTAGAAAATTGTACATCAAACAGGAACTTTAACATGATATTTGTTAACACTAACCTTATTAGATGCTCTGTCTTATGAAAGGAAAGCTACTTCTGTCAGTGTACCTAGACAGCTAATGTGCCCTGTCCTCGGCCTCCTCTTTCTGCTTCAAAAATATTTAAAAAACAATATTAATGTTTGATTTAATCCCCCACCGTTAAAGAGTTGGAGAATTGTGTCTACTTAGGCCCCTATTTGGTAATACAAATAAACTTACCATATCTTAATGTTATAAGGCTCAGGTATGCATATTATCTTAAACATAACAGTAACTAATTTATTCAAAATATTTGCAAAAGTATGATATCTAGATTCTCCCAATTTTATTAATAATTGAAATGTTAGGGATTTTACTCATTATGCTCTTCAACCTTAGAAGGTATCGAGAGCGTTTATACTATAAAATACTGCTAAACCATTCTTTAAATTAAAACTTAAAATATATTGTTTTTATGTATCTACTGTTTATATGGAACCAACTATTAATAGTAGGCTCTTTATGCAATCTTGCCAAGCCATGCTTTCCATTCAGAGTGGGAATCCCAAAATGAAATTTTATACTCTGTTTACCTTCTTCGAGGACTTCAATGTGGCGTGCACGTTGGTGGAATTAACTTTCGATATGTTATAGATATATCTAAACTATAATAGTTTTAATGGATAGGCAAACAATATTATTGACACGGTAATGGGTTTAAGAAAGAAGGATGAAACATCGAGCATAAGAACGGATAGATGTATGTTAATGATTTGTAGTGTAACAGGGGAACTCATCAAAAAATATCAAATCTTTAAATTATGTACTAGGTAATGAGTTAAACAAATAGTTAATAATGTCGTAAAAATCTGAAATAATTGACGAGAATGAGGACCATATTATTGTGTTACTTTGTGAATGGACAAAAAAAGTCTCCGACTATGAATAGATCATTCTGAATACTGAAAGGTTATCTCAGAAATATTATTAAGAAAGATATTAACTCTCTGTACTGGCTCATTTCCAGATAAAATGAAAAATGTATTTATAAACCAGTACATAGAAAAAATAAATTAATGGAAACGAGGTAAACTCTTAATACATAGGTGACCTGGTGGTCTAGGGGTAAGGTGTCAGACTTCTATGCTGGCGGCCGGGGTTCAATCCTCGGTCCCGGTGCTAACGCGCTTGTCGTGTTGAGCTCAACTGCTGAGGACGGGGAGATCGAGGTTCGAATCTCGGTCGGGTGAACTGGGGGTGTTTTTTCCCTAAATGGTTTTACACTCTCCCTCCACGTAAATGCGGGTTCATTTCCTCTAATTCAACCTTCCCAATTCCTAACCCATTAGAGTAATTAGTACTAAAAGCGTATAACCCGAACGGATAGTAAGACGCGGTGCTATATATTATTATTGTTAAACATAACATTATTTTATTAGATGCTCTGTTTTATGACAGGAACGTTCCTTCTGTCAGTCTAGTTAGACAGCTAATGTGCCCTGTCCTCTGCCTCCTCTTTCTGCCATCGTTAAAGAGTTGGAGAATTGTGTGCACTTAGGCCCCTATTTGGTAATACAAATAAACTTACCATATCTTAATGTTATAAGGCTCAGGTATACATATTATCTTAAACACAACAGTAACTAATTTATTCAAAATATTTGCAAAAATATTATATCTAAATTCTCCCAATTTTATTAATAATTGAGATGTTAGGGATCTTACTCATTATTCTCTTCAAACTTAGAAGGTCTCGAGAGCGTTTATATTATAAAATACTACTAAACCATTCTTCAAATTAAAATTTAAAAAAAATTGTATTTATGTATCTATTGTTTCTATGGAACCAACTATTAAAGGTAGGCTCTTTAAGCAATCTTGCCAAGCCCTGCTTTCCATTCACAGTGGGAATCCCAAAATGAGATTTTATACTGTGTTTACCTTCCTCGAGGACTTCAATGTGGCGTGCACGTTGGTGGAATTAACTTTCGATATGTTATAGACATATCTAAACTATAATAGTTTTAATGGATTGGCAAACAATATTATTGACACGGTAATGGGTTTAAGAAAGAAGGATGAAACATCCAGCATAAGAACGGTAGATGTATGTTAATGATTTGTAGTGTAACAGGGGAACTCATCAAAAAATAGCATAGCTTTAAATTATGTACTAGAAAATATGTTAAACAAATAGTTGATAATGTCATAAAAATCTGAAATAACTGACTATAATGAGGACCATATTATTGTGTTACTTTGTGAATGGACAAAAAAGGTGTCCGAATATGAATAGATCATTCTAAATACTGAAAGGTTCTCTCAGAAATGTTATTAAGAAAAATATTAACTCTCTGAACTGGATTACTTCCAGATAAAATGAAAAATGTATTTATAAACCAGTACATAGAAAAAATAAATTAATAGAAATGAGGTAAACTCTTAATACATACAATATGTATTATAAGCATATCAACAACATGCATTTTATAATCGAATACAGTTATATAGTTCTTTATTATTCGGCTCTTTAAATCTATTTATATTTTAATTCCTTAAAAGTTTCTTAAATTTCGTGGACGTATTAAAACTATAACTAATTCAGATAAAAAATGGGATGTCGAGTATTTACGAATATATCATTTACCACACTATTAAAATTATGAAAACCAGTCTTTGAAAATTAATACTGATTTGAGAGGTATTATTTACTTAATAATGTGGTTACGATCTTGAAAGTGAATTAAAATGAAATCTACTTGCTGTGTTTATTAAACAACCAACTTTATCTTTTTCAGACAGGATTCCAAAGATGCGACTTCAAGGACCATATTCAGGTATGCCATTGAGCGTACTAACGCTCCTAGATTTTTAGAACTCAGTAATGTAAGGTTTTTATTAAAACTATTCTTTTGATATAATTTGATTTTTCACGGTGAATAATAGATGTAAATAATCTAAGATGCCTATTTATTTTACTTACCACACACAAAGTTCCGGGTTTTCCAGGGCAGTGTGCGGAAGAATACTGGTGTACCGCGGTGAGTTAGGTGAGCTGTCGGGCCACAGCCCTTAGCGTCACACATCACTGTTCAATAAGAACAATAATGAAGTTTGTACTAGCAAAAGCCTTGCGTCATCCACATTTCTTACTGCTTCTAGGCCTATTTATTAATATTTTAATTACATATGACAAAATAAAAAAAACTTTCATTCAAAGTTAGAAATGCGTTTAAATCAAATTACTAGGTGTTTGAAAAAATAATATATCCAAAAGTTAAAGTAACAGAAAATTACTTTCTACCTTAATTCTTTTAACATTTAAAGGTACTTTAGGGGAAAAAAGTTATTCTGTATATTTCCTAATTTTGATTTATCCTAAAACCCTTACACTTTATGCGTGATCTATTTTATGCTGCCACAGCGCCCATCCAAAACTAAAACGTAGGGGCACAAAAATATGTGGGCATTTTAAGTGTATCACTAATTTAAATACTATTTTGTGGAACTCTGGTCCTAGGTAGAGATGTGAAAAAAGTATCGATACTTTACTAATATCGATATTTTACTTTTGATAATAGTATTTTAACTCGACACTTTTTTCGATACTTTTACTGATATTAGTTCTCACACTCCAGTATCAGATTGTTATCGAAAGAAACAAAATGTTTCCATCTTAAATCATGACGGCGATTAAATGTATACTATGGTGGTCTTTGGGGGAAGAATAAATTGTACTATTTATCAGCTATAACTCATTTTCTACATGTTCTGATAGCTGAATGAGTGATGGAGCGAGTGCCAACCAGTCTTCTTACACCTTATTTAATCAATGAGCACGGTCATCGCAAACTTAACAGAAACATCTTTTGTAATGCTCAATCATTATAATTGTCAGTGTTTAGATAAAATAAAAATACAATTATGATGCAAAAGTTGAAATTAAAATTACTAGATAGAATAAATACATTTTCGGATTAAAATTTCGATACCGATAAATACTGTTATCGATAATTTTCTTTCGATGCTAGTATAGTATCAATATTTTTCTTCTGATACTTTATTGAATACAGTATCGATACTTTTCTTCCGATACCACATCTTCAATCCTATTAATTAGAATTACATTGTATAAAAGCACTGTACGAGACAAGGGTTTGTAATCCAGAGGTTGGTTGTGAGAGGGGTGCAATTAGTTTTTATAAACCTCTTTCAAGAATAGATTTGATAATTTTAATTAAAGTAGTTTTTAATCTATAATAATTTTAATAATAACAATTAAAGTAGTCTTTAATTTATAATAATTTTAATAATAACAGTATTTCTATTTTATAAAAATAAATTAAATTAATTATACTATTAAAAAGATAACTTGTATGAACAAATACAATTTTGACAAACAAATTTGTAGTTTTATTATTGCAAATAAAAATAAGACATAAATTACTGTTAAAATAAATGTAATAAATAAATTTGTGCAGTAAATCAGTCTAAAATATTCAAGTATTGATAGAAAAAAATATCAATCATCAGACTATCTTTCTTAATCTCGTAATCTATCTAGCCGAAGGTTTTAGAATTAAACTACTTGCTTTTCTACACATCAGAGTATGATTTACAAACCCTTCCTTCACCTCTAACAAGACGTGTATTAATCACAACTTGTGAATTTAGGGAATTCCAAGCCTCCATCGTGGTTCGGATTCCACGTTAAACTGTAGGTCCTCCATTTCATCTCACAATCACCCTACCATTACACATTAGCGTAAG
>CABFOV010007066.1:0-30767 GCA_902141375.1 Timema poppense | reverse complement strand
ATAATATATCTGTATTAATTTACTTATTTAATATCCACTGTTATTTTTATGAGAAGTAAGGATATAGACATATTCTTTTACAGTTTTCGTGTGCGTACACCACGTGGCAGGAATACGCCAGTTTATGAATTATCATCCACCGGGAAAAGCGAAGTGTTTTAGTTCATAAACACAATAATATTAGTCTTCTTCTTTGATATTTAACACCGTAACTATCAAAAGACAATATTTTTGATCAACCACGTGTTAGGAGGTAAGATGATAGGTAACTTTAGTATATCAGAAGATATAACTTTAGAGACAGTTTATATTAAATAGACTGATATAATTTCTATCTTGCATAAAATCACGAAAATAATAAATATTTTTCTTGTAGCTGTTCATCCATTTGGTTGACACGCTACAGATCAATTAATGTTCACGTATCATCAATAAACATAATGCTTTATAGTTATTCACTTCTAAACGTAGTAACGTAAATACTTAAGAAAAACACAGACAATTAATTTTAAGTATTTGAAATCAAACTATTAAATAATAAAACTGAACTCAATCAGTTATGGATTACCTGCTTCAGTGGCCAAGTGGTTTAATAAGCTGCACTCACAGTAGACTAGATTGCCGATGTTAGGAGAATTGGGATTCAAATCTCGATTGGGGCCTACTGAAGGGTGTTTTTCCACTTTCTCTCTACAAAAATGCTGGTACACTTCCTCTAAATATAGTCTTACTAATCCATATTATCATTAGAGTAATTAGTACATAAACGTATAGCCCTAACGGATAGTGATACAGGTTACTATAACAAAAGTTAGCGATGATTAGTTATCAGGTACTTACATCAGAAGCTCACTATATCTATACAATAAAGTGTATTAAGAGGCATTTGGTCGTTGCCGAGATGCGAGCAAATGCACTATTACAATTCATTTATTAGTTATATTTTTACATAATGCACATAATAATATAAGAGTATATTTAAAGTTATCAAATTCACGGTTCAAAATATTTAAAATAAATAGAAATACAAAAGACGGATTTCCATCCTACCTCAGGTTCCCAACGTTTACTCTTGTATATATCGTATATGAACGCAAAGTATTGTGAGCGTAAAGGCATTATGATATGGTTATGTATTAAAATGATCTTAACTGTGTAGTTTATATTAGAAAAAAAGAGAAAAATAATATAGTAAAAGATCATATTTTACACACAAAGTCCCTTTCTCGTGTATTAATTAGAAACACATTGTCTTCACTGCATTTTTATCGACTTAATTTTCATCTCATGAAAGTCTAGTGCAGTTTAATAAGAACGAAGGTTATGAGAAGAGAGGCAAGGGTGGTGGGGATGGGATGGAAAAAAAAGCATATTATGAAACCTTATACTATTATTACTTACCTCTTGAAAACCTCAGGGATGATTTCCCAAGGGATACTCATTCATAACTTCTACTGCCTATCCAGTCAAGGATGGTTGAATGAAAAACATAACAATGGAATATGAGGTCTTTCCAAGCAAGAATTTTTTTTCGGTATGTGAATATAATATTAGGAGGAGATAATGAATCATGCGTTGTGTAATTAGTTGATACGACCATTTAGTATACATGTCTTTTCATATAAATATCTAACACACAAGAATAAAGTTTATTATATTTATAAATGGCATATCTTGTAGCTCTCCAACATTTTAGATAAGTCAATAGCCTGTTTCTTTACTAAGCTAAGGGTCCCGGTTTTGATTACCAGCATGGCCGAAAAATGTAATATTGGTAAAATATGGGTTTACCCTTTCAGAGTGGTGTATTAATGACCGGGGCCTGGATGTTGTGCTTATCCCAGTCTTAAGTTATAATATAAAGCATATGAAGGTATGACAGGCCTAGTCAGCCGGAAGTGGAAAACATATTATTTGAATAAAAAACTGACTTAGTCCACAAGCTGGAAAAAGTAATGGATGTAAAATTAACACATACTGTTGCTACCAGAAACATAATTGCACAGCAAAACTAAATACGAACAAATTCTTTCATTTTTCAAATAAAGCCTCTTCATAATCACGTTTGACTGCGGCTTTCTCAGGACAATTTAGTCTCCACGATTTTCCATTGGTTGGCACGGTCGCGTAATTTAAAAATACGGATTTTATGGTTGCGATCACCATTTCTAATTATCATTAAAGACTATGTGGATGCGAAGCATACGTACGGATTTTGTGGATGGGGCATACATCGTAATAGCTTTAAAGATGCATTAATATGGATTAAACCCGCTGCAATGGTTGAGTGATCTATAAAGCAGTAGTTCTCAACCTTGGTTGTCCTACGAACCACTTAAATATTTGGAGCCCCACAAAGATTCAGAAGATGTAGTTTTTTTCTCATTGTACAACATGTCACAAATAGAATGGTTTTGTTTAATAGGACAAAAAAAATTATTATTGTGTTTTCTCTTGCAGTTTTAGTAAATAAAAATATACACAAAATAGCTAGTTTGTAATTTATTAGTCTTAATTTGTGCAAACAAATCACTAAGAAATTAGTGCTCATATCCTCCTGGCTCAAGAAGCGAAGCAAAACTCCTCTAAGTCTGTGTATCTGTTGTTTCCTTGTAGTCTATATTTACTGGCTCTACCGTTTCACAATCTTTAATTGATTATCAGGGGTTTGGGCAGTATTTATCTACTAAAGTTAAATTATATTTAATTCCAATGCTGATATCAGTTGATTCATAAACAATAATTTCACTTTCATTTTATTTAATTTCCTTTATTTAGGTTCTAGCCAACAGCCGAGACCTCAACAGGCTAATACTGATAAATACGTAAGAACATATGACTTACAAAATACCAAATACATTACCGTAGTGTATAATAAATTACAATGAAACTAATTTAGTGATTAAATAATAAGTAAAAAAAATGAGAAATGATTTAATGGTATTTGATAATTTAGTGAAGCATCGAAAGTAAAAAAAACCTACTTGGTGTCTTTAAATAAGTTTCTAATTTTGGTTTTCCTTTATAATAATAAAATAAGCTCTGTAACTCTAGAGTTATCTCAGCTTACACAACAAATAAGAGGGCTGAGATTTCTGTAGCTAATTACATTTTTTTTTAAATTATGAGAAGTATGAGTAGACACAAGAATACCCACATACTAGAGCAGATTGACGTAAAATTGCGCTATTAAAAATGTTAAAAACCAAAAGGGTTAAATTATAGAATCTTTGTGAGAAGATATTTTGTAGCTCTAAAAGAATTAGAGTTATGTCATAAGCATTTTAAAATCGGTTAAAAATGAATTTATAACAGCAAGAAGTGACAAATTTTCGTTGATCATTTTCCAATCTAAGAGTCAGTTTACATTATGTAATATACTACTTCACACTAGGATATTCGATCTTGGCCCTGGTCAAAACAAAGTACAAACCTAAGATAGTCAACGTTAGAGGAGGAGGAAGTGAAATACATAGGCTAAGTAATTTCAGAGAGTGAGAGCTTACGCTCTAAGATAGCCCCAGATCGTTAGTATAAAAGCATTAATCTATAATATCGCTGCTAATCTTTTAAAAAAATATTTAGGGGTGGTTTTCCTGTTGAAAGTTATATAATTATTTATAGATTTATTGATATGTATTCTATTTTAAATATATTATTTTAATATAACATATATACTTCAATTTGTAATTCTAAACAATCAACATACTAAGTAAATGGATGTGTTTTAATAGTTCAATATCCTCAGCAAACCATATTGCATGCCATTAGTGACACCATTAAAAAGAAAAATCCAACATTGATCCCTTGGGCCCCATGGAGCCGGGAAGGAATTGGAAATTATTTATTCTAATCTGATGGCAAAATATATTATTTATTAGTAGCTCTTAAAACTATTTAAATATTAGACTGATAGGCCAAAACTAATTATTCTGAAAATTGAGAAATGACACCTATACACGGGTTTCGAACCCGAGACCTTTGGCTTACTACGTGAATGCTCTACCACTGAGCTATCCAGGAGTCATCCCGTGCCCAGGAATATTCTTCATTCATATTTTAAGACAAAGTCTATGATGGACGTGCGGAAATCGTCGGCTTTATTCACGAACCATCAGATAACGCAGCCATCTTCAACTCGATTGTTGGCTTATGTGATATCTAGGTAAATAATTCCTTTCTTAAAGCACAAATAATCTTCGGCTATTTGATTCAAAATTACTTAGTTTATAGAGAATAATATTGTGATGATACAAATCTAAAGCTCTACTTTAAGTCATCATAATCTGTATCGACATAACTTTGGGTTGAAACTTACGGGGCAATATCACCCAGAACTTCTGTTAAGTAAATCTACTGTTTATAAAACCATGTTGATTTTTAAATAGTTTGTTTTTCTAATGGTAAAAAATATGCTCACCTATTTATTTTTAATAGGCACACCAAAGGAAGTTTTCAGGTCAATAATTAATTACCAATATTGGTTCTAGTTCCTTTTAAATGTTTAGCTATCTATAAATTGTTTCCTTGTTTTAAGGAATGTTCCACTCAAGAGTCTAGGAAGGAAGATATACTATTCTAGCTAGGGATTAAGGATATTAGCACAACCATTTACAATTAAGTTTGGGACTCCATCCACCCCAGTTCACCTTGATGAAATTAATATTTAAATGAATAATAATAATATATGACTAGGGCATTTATGGGTAAAGTGTCAGGCTTATGTGTTGGAAGGTCCGGGGTTCAATCCTCGGTCCCGGCAAAGATTTGTCTGATTGCCAAACCCTTCTTTCACCTCTGACAAGACGTTTATTAATCACAACTTGTGAATGTGTGGAATGCCAGGCCTCCATGGTGGTTCGAATCCCACGTTAAACTGTAGGTCCTCCATTTCATAACACAATCACCTTACCATTACATATTAGCGTAAGTGAATATAACCCGAAAGGCTAGTAAGACGTGGTGTTAATAATAATAATAATAATAATAATAATAATAATAATAATAATAATAGTGCCTAATAATTCTCGGTAGAAGTTACGAAGTATTGCAAAACTAGTTTATTACGCGCATTAGTACAACCAGAATGAGTAGTGAAGAGCGGTGTCACATAAAAAGATATTGATATAAGATCTAAGATGGCACGTAACCTGACTTTTAAAAAAATATATAAAAATTGTTGTTACCCGTCTAACATTTACAAAATTGATTTATGTTAAGGTAATAGGGATGATAAAGGTACAATTTTGGGTAAATATATCCGCATTTGGGTGTAGGTAGCTTGAGAAACCATTACCGGTAAACCAGACTATGAGCCAAGCATTTAGTTCGTATGTCCACCGATATGGATGCATTACCTATTATTGAATCAAAATAAGTCTACTAATTTTAAATATTAAGAAATTTCACAAAATTTGGGAATGTTTTTAAGACCCCAACAAGATTAACGTAAGTACGAATCGAAATTCGATAAACCTATTCAAAAGAAAAATAATCCTGATAATACCAGCGTGTAATACTGACATTATGTAATCTGATATGTGAGGTCCAATTTTGATTCATGTTCAAAATTTTGTACACTCTAGAGTTTTATATTCATTTTGAAACAATATGGTTTACCACTTCACCATCAGCAAAATGTTTATTAAATTCCCCATAACTTATCAAATCTGTTTAAGCGTACGGTAATATGTACGTGCATAAAAATGCTTAGTAAACACACAAATTAGATATGTCTGTAGTTTTGAAACATGTATTTAATCATGTTTGTGCATTCCATCTAAATAACCATCCAGGGTCTCCGCCTGTTTACACTAATGTGGAAGAGATAAGGAAGGTTTAATTTAGAGGACAAATACTCTTTGTTTAATCTGTAAGGTATCGAACTTATCTTGCATTATTCAAATATGGGATAACCTATATGATAAGGCCATAGTTCAATCAATTAATGTTAGCCTGCTAACTTTCAGGGTGATCGTAGTGTACTTGTATTTTCAAGAAAATAAGTGGGGAACCCTTTAAGAGAAATAATCTTTCATACACCTGGTCAGTGTTAAGACCTCAAACTTCCTCCCACCAGATAGTCAAACAAGTCGATACCAACGCCTTTTAACGTTTGCACACGGGTGTAGGTGGGCGAGTGATAATATATTCTATAACGATTTGTTTTCGAGCAAAATTTAACTTGATTGTAATAAAGGCTATTAAAATCTTTAAAAAAAAAAAATCCTATTTCACTATTTAGTAAAAGTTTTTTATCTAGCTAAAAGGTTTTTTTTAATGTTCATCATTTTGTGTTAAAACAAATATTCAATGAAACGTGAAATATAGACGAATTAGTAGACTGAGCATTGCCATGGGACAAAGAGGAAGGGTCGGTGCGTGTAAAAATAGAAGAGGGGGTGTGATACCCCTGACATTACCTTATAATAACGTCCCTCACCTATCCACCGTGGACCAGGCCATAGCGTAATAGGGTGAGAACGTATTTGTAACGCGAGACCGCAACTGATCAATATGGTAGACTCGCACGCTCCTCAAGGGACCTGTTTAGCGTTAATTGGCCCATTTGATAGCAATTAACTGTTCGTGCCAGTACACATTCTAACCCCACCCACCTACCCACCCAACCCTATGATCTAATATTCACCTTGGTTGCCGAGCCATGCTCTGAATAAACCAAGCACGTGGGAGATTTTTTTTTATTATTTTCAAATACCATACATATTTTTCTGTTGTCGATTACTTTCTTATTCTCAATCCCTCGCATCAATGACTATCAGATGTAACACCTTAGTTCACCATTGCGGAAAGCTATACTACTTATGATAACATCCACTGCAGCGGTATAATTATCTAAGGCAGGGCTATTTAATTATTTATCCAAGTGGGCGAGTCCAAAAAATCATAAAATTTGCATGGTCAGGCATTTAATTCAGTCTTTTCGTAGCTTATAACGTTATTAGTTTGCATTTCACAAGGGGGAAAGGGGAAACGGAAATTTGATTAGACATTTTATTGGTCTATTTCAGCTACAGTAAATTTGTAATTTATAGTAATATTATCAAATATGAAAAATATTGAATAATCATTTCAAAAGGGAGTTGCACTTTATATCATTAACAAAAGAAAAGGATTAATCACAAACATACGTAGACCTGAACAAAGTTAATAAGAGCAAAGCAAGGGATTCTACGTTTTGAAACGTATTTTAATTAATGTTAAACAAAAACTGCCGCATTCCTATATCTTAAAATTTATCACTCCATTTCGATGATGATCTCAGATTGATTATACTTCTGTATTTTAAGTTGTACTACTTGATTGTAGCCACGCATTTGTTTAACAAAAGACACATTGGCTTAGATTTAGGAGTGTTTGGCAATATAAATACGTACTTATTAGTGCACTCGGCGTTAAAATGATGATTGTAACCAATGAGCCTGCTTTTATTACCGCTTAAAGTAGAAAGCGCCGTTATAAAGAGAGAACAAACAAGGGTTAGATAGTATAAAAGGGTCAAAAATGGTAGAAATTAAATATTATTAAAAAAAAAGAATGTATTTGCCGCGTTTAAAATAACCCTTCTACCTCATTTACTCATTTTGACCGTTAAGCCCTCTTGCACCTTAAAAATTATTTGCCCATTTTACTTTTTTGCCATTTGACACTTCCAACTCTTTTATATTCAATTAAAAACAATATTATTTAAAAGAAGGTGAATTTTTCGTCAGGGACAACAAGTACAAAGTTCATTGCCTACATTATCTTCTCATTTCGACAGCTGAGTGTTGGAAAAATCTATACATTTATAAAATATCAATGGTGTTTAAAAATATATTTATTTAACTTAAATGCCATAAAATGACTCGAAATTCATAAAAATGTCTTAAAATATCTCTAAAAGGAAAAAAAAACCATGAAAATATTTTTTTAAATTGCATCATGACCAAAAGTGACAAAAAAAACTATAAAATATACATATCAACAACAAGGGGATCATCAATAGAGTTTATGTACCTATGAACATTGTATGTTAAAAAAATGACAAGTCGTAAAATTCTGGCTCCTGTTTATAATGCTTAAGCTAACGAACCAAACGCCGTCGCGAATATCGACTATCGGCCATAGCTTAGCATGTTTTCCAGTATGGATGAGACCGCAAACGCCATTGCGGACGCAATTTTGTTCGATGTTTGCGATGCGCTCCAATCCACTCAAATGCGGTTTTAAACGCGTTCATCAAAGGAATGTTCAGAGCACTGCTATGCATAACGTGGACACCTTATTTGGGACAAAAAAAAACACAACTTGCACGTCCCTTGTCACTTAATTATTCCACAAGCAGCCAATGCTATAATTTTGCATGGAGAAAATAAAGAGGTTGGGGTGGATCTAACATAGTGAGACGTTTGAAAGTTGACAACCCAATGAGTTAGTGGTGCGGCCCGAAGGCCCGAGTAAAGATTTTGTTAACTACGTCGCGAGCAAGAGACAGAGTTCAGGACGGTGTTCAGTTCGCTAGTGTGTATGTAGCTTTACAAACAAAGAACTTTGCTATTACTATAAAGAAAGCACGAACAATACTACAGGAAAATATCTACTAACGAGACGTATGTTGCTATGCACAGCTGTGTGGAGGGGAGGAATGGTGTGAGTCATCCCCATCCACCTGAATTGTTAAAGACCTAAAGCTAAAATATGTTAGATTACACTTCTTCAGTGATGATTAGACTTTTAATCCATGGACTAATCTGTGGGGATTGGCAGGCCGTTACGCTCTCAATAGACTGGTTTGTTGATGGTGATATTTGGGTTAAAATATCTTTCGATTTATTTAGGATGTTTTTTTCTTAAATATTTTTATTTATTTCTCTATCCACAAAGATGTGAGCACGTTTTCTATAAATTTAGCCTTCCTCATTCATAACACATTAGCGAAATATAGCACTTGATATCCAAAACATGTAGTAGGGTGCATTGCCAAAAACAAAAAAAATATATATTATTATTATTATTATTATTATAGTCATATTATATACATTGATGAGCATGCTGACTTAAACGTCAAGTTGGTCTAATATAATCTTTCTATAACGACGAATATGGGGCTCAGATATAGGTCGAGTTTATTCAAGGTAGTATTTTCCTAGATTTTTCGCACCCTCCCTCCACGCGAATTTGGATATATTTCCTCTAAAGCTTATATTACCATATCCCAGAGGACACGATATGTCAGGCCTGATCAATAGCTCAGAGCAAAAATACACCTTAAGGATATTCGTGTACATCTTTTGGGTGTTTGATAACTTGTGATGGTCACCTCTTTTCAAAAGGTTAGTGGAATTAATATGAATTAAAAGACTTACAAGAGCCTTAAAGACTACTGTAAAGTTATGTACGCCACGTTGAGGTGTCTGGGTATGGGCCTGGAAATATATTGATCAAAGGATGACCCCAAAGGTTGGTGTGTTGATCGATCTTCTGGGACGTCAAGCTAGAGCCTGGGTTACTGAAAATTGAATTTCTCCCTAGGACGGCGGGTGTGATAGCCATCGGGGAAGATTTACTCATATTAGTTGAAGCAAAATCAATAAAAGCACGTGTAAAAAGGATGCAACAAGGTGATAACGGGACTAGTTGTCTGGTGCAAAGAAGTCAAGCTCAATATGGATCCAGAAGAGACCATCTATATTATAATTAGGGGGACACTCTGAAGAAATCCAAAGTCAAAGATTGACAAAAATACCATTAAGTGGGGCAGAACCACTATATTACTGGATATGACACAAGAATAGAATTGCAGCTTCAAAGCCTATATTGAATGGCTATGTAGCAAAGCCACGAATGTGATGAGTAAGATCATTATCAAATAGCAGAGTCGATTTTATCTCCATATGTTACTCATCAGAAAATAACACCAAGAACTACCTTTTGCAATAGTGGTTTATTGAACGAGTGTGTGGGGTATTAACTAAAAAATATATGTATGCTAAGACACGCCAGAAGGTACAGAAGAATATTCTGCTGAGAATTTTAGGTGAATATAATATCGGTTCAATAGATGAGCTCGGTTTCACACTAGTTATTAACCTACTCGACTTCAACGCAAGAAAAAGATACTTTGGAAAGGTGATTTAAATCGGATAGAATGGCTTACCCGAACTGAAGCGACCACAGCAACGGATATAAGAACGGTCCTAATAGAAAAATGGCAAGATTTCTGGCTGGGGGGTGAGTATGGAATAATAACATACCAACCACTTATTTATGTGTAAGAAAGACACTTAAAGAAACGTATTTTACCTACTCAGGGACTTACATTCTACAACAGGCCATGGTCACTTAACAATAGAGGACTGACCATCACAAGACTGTCTGATTGTTGAAAAGAGTCAAAACCAGAACATATGGTATTGGGACATAAGTTGACACAAGAACATAGGTATCCGCACCAGATACCAATACAAGGTCACCAAGGGTACAACATACTAAGAAACAGTGTCCGGTGGAAGTCACTAGACACAAATACAACTATAATTTCGACATGGAAGAAAGAAGAATACATAAGAAAGGATCAAACTGAAGAAGTTTTAGTTACTTAAAAAAAGAGGATCCTAATGTCTTGTTGAACAACTGGGCAACATAACCCCAAAATAAAAACAATACCTTTAGGACATGAATGGTAGGCGACAAAACTTGTATATCATCTTTAAGAATTCCTGGAGACCTGACGGTGGGAAGACTTGCCTAGGATGACAGTAACGATAACATTATTAACGCAATGGACCTGGCCACATTCCAATTGGTCAACGCATTATTCAATGAGATTAGATGGTGGAGTTTGTCCCAAAGTTCCTACAGTTCACCATGCTTGGAAACAAGTGTGTCGCTGGGTCGAGCCGCTGAATATCCCAACCATCAACTGGCTGAGATGGCCGGCTGCCCCTCAGTTACCCTGTGTGGCCAGACGCATCATCACAACAAGCGTCCCAAAGGACATCTGGAAAACGTGGTGGCACAAACAGTCTTTGTAAAGGAAGTAAACTACATGCATTTTTTAAGTTTGGTCAAAATAAGATATTAAATTACATCTTAGATGATCAAAGACAAGATTAAGTATCCAAATAATGGAACTAAAAGTGGTAGTACAATTTTATAAAAGACTCAAAATGGAAACATGACATTAGACCACTAGTATACCACTACTACTAATAATATTATTATTATTATTAGCACCACGTCTTACTACCCCTTCGGGTTGTACTCACTTACGCTAATGTGTAATGGTTAGGGTGATTGTGAGATGAAATGGAGGGCCTACAGTTTAACGTGGAATCCGAACCACGGTGGAGGCCTGGCATTCCCCACATTCACAAGATGTCTTGTCAGAGGTGAAGGAAAGGTTTGGTAATCAGATAAATCTATGCCGGGACCGAGGATTGAACCCCGGCCGCCAGCATAGAAGTCTGACACCTTACCCCTAGACCACCAGGTCACCTACTAATACTAATATTTATACTAATTGGTATAGGAGCTAATATAGATAATCAACATAGGTTAATAAAAGGAATGATAGAAATATATAAAATAACAATAGTAGAGTAGTAGAATTAAAGGACCTGGTTTACATTACAGGATGCTGGGTGTAATTAGATGAGGGTCAGCCCGGACGGGGGATAGTGAAGACAACGGAATAAAAGATAAGGCACATCCTTTCCCTTAAAAGATAATATAAGTAACCTCTTCAGTAAAATATCAGCTAAGCTCTACTTGTCTCAGATCTCCGTGTCAAAGTCAGACATACTAACCATTCATCCAACCTATTATAGCCCACCTAGTAGTTCCCTCTCTATTCCTTCATAAGAGAATATTGATAATCCCTTCATAAAATATCAGCCAATCTATACTAGACTCGGCTTTGGGCTACAAATTCAGACATGCTAGCCACTCACCCTAACCTAGCATATCCCGACTAGTAGCTCGCTCCCTATTCCTCTTTGTAGCTCGCATATCTCTCTCTACCCAGTGATATTTTTTCCTTTCCCACATTTTCCACAAAACTCTTTATCTCCAACAACACTCGTGAATAAATTTGAAATATATATATTATTTTAATATTACTCGTTTTTAAATATATAAAACATAAATTTTTTCTAGATATATGTGGATACACATTAATGTAATAATCTAATATATAGTTCTAAATTTCTAACGTTGTAGCAACCTTTCCCTTATTTCTTCCAATAAAGTCTGATTGGTTAAACCCTAACAAATATGGCCTATACATTAATCCCTATCACGGATCGTTCAAATTGTCGTTCTTCCCCAGTGCGATACTAATTTTTCTCTCACCCCTCTTTTTCTCTCTCTCACCCCATCAGACTCTCCGTTTTCCTCTTTCAAAACTGATTCCCTCGTTTGCTAATGTCAGGGAATTTCACAAAAGAGCGCTGAGCAAAGGGGGATAAAGGATGGTCTCTGGAAGGGGTAGTAGGAGGAGGCGGTGAGGGAAAAGGATTAGTGAACTGTGAGTGCCTCGTCGGTTTGGTTGGTATCGGTAAAAAAAAAAAAAGTGCAGCGTCATCACGTAGCATCAGGTAAGCTCGCTCGATGCAGCAGAGTGGAAAACATTTCCTAAAAGGAAGGGGAATAAAAAAAAAGAGTCGTGGTGATTAAGATCAGGACATTTCACCGGAATTAATTTTGTCATGGGGGTGGAAGGGTGGGATGGAAAAAAATGTTTTAAATATGCTGTAAAAAGTAAATCTTGGTTCATAAAATAGAAACAATTTATGATTTATGATCTATAGCACAATCTATTGATAAACTAAATTTAGGCCTATATTTAAATCATTAAATAAAATACTAGTTTAATACAAAAAAACTCCTCTATAGCGTAACAATATTCACACGTAGCAAGGTCCAATTGATCGAAGGCGTTAGATTCATATAACACTTATTTGCACTTGACAGGAAGCCTAGGGTTCGAATGGCAGCCGTGTGCATTAGAGGTTATTTTCCATATATTATTTTCACTATATGGTTCCTCCCTATACGTTGACTAGGATGCATTCCCGCAAAACTACCTTCTTTATATAGTTCAATTAGATAAGTCCTTAATAATCCCTGGGTAAAACATGATGGTTAGTATATTAGATGGTGAATTAATTAGCATGTGTAAGTATTTAATAGCCCCTTTAAAAAACCTGTTAATTTTGTGTATATATATATATATATCTATAATCCTTTATAATTTTTGTGATAAGGATTCTTTTGTAAATGTGTATACATATAGCCTATGTATATAAACCTTAGAGAGATAACTTAAGTGCTTAATAATATATAATTATATATAAGTTATGGTCGCGAGCCGATTGGACTCGAAATGTCAAAAGAATTATAAATAATTATGTATGTAAAACACAAACTAGTGTATTTTAAGTTATTTTTAGCATCACATTTTTATTTTAAATAAACTTTAGAAGATAAAATATAAAATATTGATAGTTTTCTTTTCCTTTTTCTTAGACATGGTAATTCAACCATTTAAACTCCGATAAGGAATTTATTTTCAAACTTTCTTTATTCCCCTAGTAGATTGCTCTATCCCCTACTCGACAATATTTTACAGATAGTCTTCTCTCTCTATCTCTTCGCCAATTTTGCCCTCACCACTCGCCCGATGGAACACCTTACCTTTCGTAATTATGTTGGGAAAACTTCACTTTCTCAATGGTCTACGCGGGAACGTAGTAGCGTAATTTCCTGCATACTAGGTCTGTACGAAAACTTACAGAACATTTAAATACAAAAACTTAGGATACAGGGGACAGAGAAATGAAGGATCTATTTAAAAAAATTGTTCAACTTTTAAATTTTACTTTATAGCTAAATATATATTATCAAAATATGGATTCTTATTGATTTTTATTCCATGTCAAATATTTATAAAAACATTATTTTTAAAGTTTATTGAACAAACTCGGATAGAATATAAATAAAGGATTATAGAATATTAACTTAATTTCCTAATATCTGTTTGGGCTACAAGCATATTATTTACATTAATGAGGTAGTGATTAGAAATGTATAATATAGAAGAAATTTGTGTGGAGGCAGGGTAAAAAATAATTTTGATTTTGAGTCCTGACCTCATCCTAATCAAACCAAACCATTAAACTATAGTTATAGCTAATTATAGTAGCAATTTAATCTTATGCCCTTTTTTACTAACTCAAATTTTTTTAAGTATGCTATTAAAATGTTACTAATACTTAACTAGAGTTTGTATTTAATCATTTTATTTAACATAAATATTTATTTTTAAGAATCAGTAGTATTATGTGTGGGTGAGATTTTCATCAACTTAATAACTTTCTAGTACTCAACACCCTAAAATCATGGTAGTTCTTACCTTCTGTCAACTAAAACGCTACTTGAAGCCATAAATAATATGTATTTCCTTTGACGAGTTAATCCGTTATATAATACTTATCTCATGTCTTAATATATTGGCAAAAGTGTATGAATAGATACTTAATTTTAGTAGCTTTAAAACCGTAAAGAAAAGTTCAAACTATCGTGAACAGACAATAGTTACACAGTAATTTATGATCTCACAAGTTCTTTTCAGACTACGCCTTAAAAATTTAAACTAATCAGAATATATACCTCCACAAATCTGAATAACGATGATATATTTTTGAAAAGCTGAACCTAAAGACCTAGTATTTATTCCAGTGTAAAAGCGTCATTAAAAAAAAATATGAATGGCATATAATCTTTATTAAATAATTATTTTAATATATTGATGTTTAATATTTTGCAATAAATAAAGTTGAATCAAGGTCTAAGGTATCATTTTTACAACAAATTGGACTTCCTTTTGGAAAAAGCTCAAGGGTCGATTCCCAATCGTGTGTATTAAAGGTAGTATTTATTAAATTGTTGTTGACCTCGGTGATATTGGGGTAAAGTTCTCACTTCAGGACCCGATGCTTGTGGGTTCAAACCGAGCCGGGGTTGACGGATCTTTTCTTGAGCAACAAAGTCGGTAGCACAACTTCCTTCGGAGGGGAAGTTAAGTTAAGCCATCAGTCCAATGTAGATTTTGACATGTAAAAGATCCTTTGAAGGTATGTGAAGATACCTTTCTCAGCAAAATTGGTTGGCCCTTTCACTCTCACTCAAAGAAATTCTTGCATACTGAAAATAAATAATTAGTCAGTTCAGAAAGTGCACGTTAAATAATTCAAATAAATAAAATCTCAAATAGCGTGTATCTTCCTCCACGTAAGTGTGTATAAATAATTATTTAATCTGAATTCTAACCTCCCCTTCTCTACTCCTTATATTGAGCCGTCAATTTCCATTTAATTAATATGGATATATTTTATTATGTTTAGGTTGAAATATTTATTTTTAAATTTCGTTTTATTTGACTAGAAAATAGCTTATTTGGTCTCAATTTCACTGTTTTATAATAAATACAAATAAATAAATAAAACCTCAAAACAATGCAATGCCTGTTTTGATATGCATTGCCTATCTAATTTATGCATTAATTGTGAGTTGGATTGGGCTTTTAATAACCATTAATTACCTTCTCCTTACATAAATTACACCTAACTTAAGTAGGTAGGACAACTAGAAAGAGGTAAATGTGTTCTACCTTAGAAAACATTGGAATTAATACCAGTGAAAACGTTTTAAAAAATATCACACAATTTAAAATACATTTAGTTAAAGAAATTTAAAAAATCTATTAAATTGATACTATTATCGGTGTTTTCAAGTGAAGAATGTATAAAACCACGTTTAAACACAATTTTTGGTTTGATCGTTATCTTATATCTTCCTACTTATAAATGTCCAATAAATATTTTCTTAAGGTGGGGATGTAGGGAATGCGAGCTAAGGGCAATGTTTTAGCAGCTTTTATAGCAAAACATTTGTTTGACCAAAAATAAATAAAACATAGTTACAATATAAACACAAAGTTTAATTTCTTGGATAGATGTCATGAGAATACCAACATTAGATGAAAGATTTTTAAATTAAGAAAAAATGTTGTAATTAAATTTCAGGACACCCTTGAAAGATATTCAAGAATTGTTGATATCATCATGTGAAGAAAACTTAAACTATATGTTACTATTGGATTATTATTTTACTTGTTTGTCAAAAAAGAATTTAGATGAAAAATACTGACTTTTTCCCGCGTTTCCTATAATCCTAACTTAAGATTTAGTCTGGGCTCAAAATGTTTGCACACGCTATATCCACGCGTTCATACAGACACTTCCCAACTTTCCAGAACAATATTCAACCACTTGGCACGAAGTCCAAAGGATAACGGTATTACATTTCACCTGTAGCTATAATCTTCTTATAATCCCTTTTAGAGTACCTTTAAATCTTATCTCCCTACGGGTTTAGCGAGTTTCAAATGACTATATCAAGTATTTATGATCAAATTAGAGAGCGCTATTTTGCACATCCAAAGAAACCGTGTTCCTCTTCTTGAAAGTACCCTTAGGAGTACAATATGATGGTTTGCCTGATAAGATATGGTATTAGAACTAACACTTTCTTTGTAGATGATTTAAAAATAGAACATTTACAATAAATGTAAGTTTATTAATTATTTTAGAAAAACTTATAAAATATATCTATCGCACTGTCGACTATCCAAGATATTCACATATTTTCATTAATCGGATATGGATGATGAAGGTGTCAACTAAGGGAAACGTACTTGTGTAAATAAAAAATATAAAAGTATTTAGGAAACTTACTTTATTTACAGAAGATGGGATTCAAACCACAACCTTGCTTTTACCAGTAAACCATTAAATATTAATCAGAAGCTTTGGACAATTGAATCCAAAATTTAATAAAAAATTTACTTAACATAGTTTATATTCATTTTTAGACTAGAACTCCAATTATCTGTACTAATTAGGGATTAGGCTAGTCATTAATCTAAAATCCGGAAAATTGAGTTTATAGCAAAAATAAATGAGTATTTTAAACTATAATATAGTACTACAATTTAAAAGCATATAAAGTAATAGTGTATAAATATTTTCAAAATTCATATTAAGTAGACCACTTGTACTTACAAAACATCATAAAACAAATTTATTATGTAATGTACACCTACATACTTTCTCATATAGTATATTAAAGTTTGTGTCAACGTTTAAAAAAATATATTAAATACCCTCTAGTTATTTTTATTTGATCAACAAATGTACTGAACATTCTTATCTCTAATGTAACTACCCATCCAGATAACCCATTTTGAGTAACAACATTTGAGCAATTTTTTTAAAAATACCATATTTTCAAAACAAAAAAGGGGTGATTAAAAAATTACCTCTAAACAAATATTTTCTCCACAAACCATGAGCAAGGCAGCAGAACAGACCACAATATTAATGGGAAACAACACACCAGTCCATATATAAATGGTAAAACCTTCTAAGGGTCAACATTAACGGTCCTACATCACAAACAGTGCTTGCCATTACTATATGTGCAGTGCCGCGCGCCCAATTCCTATGCAACCTCCTGTACACGCAAGCTTGCAAAGTGCTGCTCCCTCGGCGCTCAACGCCGAAACGTTGAACATAGTTTAACTTTATTAGCATAGTTTGCTGTATGTAAGTATAAAGAGATTTTATATTATATTTTGTACAGACGAACTATATGTGCAATTTGGGCGTTGATTTTTCGAACATTCTGTATACATACCAATAAATAAATGTCATTATCACATTATAATATTTCAACTTCAATCAGAATTTTAGTGATATATTTTTCAAACTAATTATTAACAAACAAATCTCTAAATTATATATAAAAATCAAATGTTTCTAATAATAGATATAAACTTAATATATTTATTAAAAAAATACAATTGTTAATGTTTTTTATTGGGACATTCACGCTTTACAAAGTTACTACATATTAGAAAAGATTACTTTAGTTTAAAATATTCCTTGCAATCATAGTCATACTGATTAAAAAACATAGGTAAAACTAGACAAAATCTACTCTGGTGCTATAAAGAGAATTTGGAAGGGTTTACTCCTCGAGTTCCCTCTACTTCTCTTCTTATCTAGGATTCTCTTGTCTTCGGCATAGTATGCTCATTGGAAACAGAAATGGAGACGAAATAAAAAAAGAGAATTAGGGTGAAGGAGGCATTGAGGTAGGTTGGAGGTGAAACCACAAAATGAAATGACTGGCTTGGTGGTTCCAGAAGGGAATGAATTGAAATGAGCTTGAAATCGAAATGTGTTGGATGTTAAGTCTATTCGCCAACCTCAAAGAAAGTCAAAATCCCTATAGAGCAGGTGTTTTATTCTAAAGCTATTTTGATTTACAATACGTAAAAAACATATACATCATTGTTATATGCAAATATATAATTATGCTGTAAATTATGATGTGTGTAGTGGATTTTAATTTTTAGAAAATATAATTTCATAAATATATTTTTCTTAATTCAGCACCAATTATTATGTATAGCTTAGTGAAATTAAGGTGGGGTGGCAAGGCAAGCGAGCCAAGTTCAGTTGTTTTTTTGAAAATATTTGAATAAAAGATTTTAAAATATATATATATATTGCTTTCATAAAAACGTTTAGTTTGATTTCCTACATTAATGTAATCTCTACAGTTTTTGAATATTATTCATGAGCATAGAATAATTTGACCAGAAACTTTTTAAATGAAAGGAAAATGTCCTGGTCACCTTCTACGATATTATTGACAACGTTTAAAGATATTTTGAAATTTTAATATTTCAAAATTAAATGTTAAATCTTAAGTTAACATTGAAGCTATATTTTATTTTATTTGGCGAATAAATGATTTGTGGTGTTTATTTTTTAGCACCGCATTTTAATACCCGTTTTTGTTATACGCCTAAGTACTAATTATGCTAATGGGTTAGGAACTAGAAAAAATTAATTTAGAGAAAATGCACACGCACTTACGTGGAGTTAGAGTGATAAACAATTTAGGTATAACCACCCTTAGTGCATCCGACCAGAATAGAGCCTAGATCTTTCCGTACTCAGTGGTATAGTCCAATACGAGAGTAGTGTGTTAGACCACGTGGCCACCGAAAAGGTTTTTTTACTATAAAAATTATTTTGAAATATCGGCCTTAGTTCAAGTTCATTTCCACCTCGCCTTAAAAACTTATAGTTCTTTATATAAGGTATCACATAGTTCTTGGGGTTATCTTATGTTGAATTAGAATAAATTATTATTTGCGTGTAGCGGTGGGAGGGGGGAGGAAGAAGGAAAAACATATCTTGGAGAAAGAGTAAGGAATAAAGAGGTCCTGGAAATAATTGGAGAGAAAAATAAGCGTATTACAGGGTATAAGAAGATGGAAGAAAAGCTGGTTGGTCAGGTCATTGGCTGAGAAGTACCTGATTATTAACGAATAGTATAGAAGGAATGTTGGAAGAGAGGCATGGAAGAGGGTGTAAAAGATATTAGATGGTGGATGGGAGATATCAAAGAATGAAAAGGATGTCAAAAGATATAGAAGCGTGGGTAGCTACCATGTAAGGGCTTGCCAATAGGCAGAATACCGAATGTATAGTATTTTGAGTTTTTTAATGTACTGTACGTTTTCTAAATATGCGATCATTCATAGCTAGGCTTAGCCTAAGGAAAACACATATTATCAAAGAGATCATATTTTTAGTACTCACTTGTTTAACAACTTCAGTAGAACCACGATAGTTGTATCTGAATCTCATTTTTTATTAATTTGTGTACACTGCTTATCACTATATATTCGGGTTATCCAGGAATAAAAAACCTCAGCACACCCAATCGGGATTAAAACTACAAATTCTTAGCCACTGAAAATATTGGCTAGAACATCTTGAAATTTAGTACACGGCTCCACCTATGTGAGTTTTTATCTCACTTGTTAATAATTATATATATTTATAAGATTTTATGTATTTTGTAACAATCTTAATTTTTTAAACACAATGGTAATTAAAATAAAATAAAATGTCTAAATATATATGATAAAACCCTTTTAATCATAAAGACTTTTACATCTTAATAATAAAATTCCAGAATATTTAAAAAAATAAAGTACTAAGGAAAGCTTTCACTATAAATTCTTCCCTAGTTGAATGGCAAATGGTGCCAAATATTTGTTCGTAAGGACAAAAAAAAAACATATTCTAAAAATGATAAAAAAAAAGTGTGATTCTCAAGAACTTAAAAGCAAAATTATGTTCTTTCACCTCATGAAATGGATAGGATTAAAGATGATTATTGAAATGAAGAGAAAGATGGGATGCTGAGTGAACAAAGAATAAAGGAAACGCAAAAATGTAAGGTTGAAGTTGAGGTATCTCTTTACTTTAAAGTGAAACCGATATAGTGAAAGAAGGAAGGGTTAGAAGTTCACAGGTCAAATCCTGACTGGAAACGATCCTTTGACCTGTGGTTGATTTTTTTATAGCTTTAATAAATCCTAGAACTTTTGTAGTATTTACAAATTTAGTTAGTTAAAAAGCGTATCATGTAACTATTTTTATAAGTAGTAGTAGGCCTTACGTTTTACATTGAGGTTATTAACCATTTTTAGTGTACGGAATAAGAGAAGGGTGTGTAAATGTAAATGAATCCTCATTAGCGTGGAAATAAATTAGGAAAACTGCAAATACTTTTATTGTTTGATGATGTTGGTGATATTGGTGATCAGAGATGATCTAAATCAAGAACAATGTCCGATACCACTCTTTAGTATCATGTGCAAACAAGCACTATGACGTTCGACCAACACAATGAAACGTGATTAGAATTTAACTGTGGTCCCCCCCGCGATGAAGCCAGAGAGAAAGACTGCGTGACCTGCCCTCTAGCACCACACAAGGTGGGTCCATAGTTTAAGAGCCCGCGGTGATTATAGAGTGAAGTCATACTCTACAAAATCACAGTAATTAATACCATTTAAAAACCACCCATATCACACACGATTGAATTTCGAATATCTACCTCCTATATACTGGTAATCCTGTCTCTGGAGATACGCATGCCTTACATCACGTAATTCCTAATTCAGGTGTTATTAGGTAACAATTAATTAAATTTGTTAATTTTTTTAATCATTGTTTTTAAATTTCTTCCAACATTTCTGGTTGTGGAATGTTATTGTCACACCTAAATACGTATATCTATAACAATACCCTTCCCCCTTTCCTCCCTTCGCCCCAACCGCATTATTATTTTCAACACATATATTGAAGAATCATCATAGATTCTACCATAAAATATGAGTGACTATCGACATTTTTGTGAGGAATAAATTAAATTTTCAAAATAAAATATAGCCTATTTTACTCGCTGATAATGTAGATTTATATTGGTGAAAGAATTTTTTAAATCGGTTCAGTAGTTTTTGAATTTATCCATTACAAACAAAAAAACAAAAAATCAAATCTTTCCTCTTTATAATATTAGTGTAGATAACATACATTTCTTAAAATTAGTATGCTTATAATATTATCATGTTCACATTTTTTTAAAGATCTTAAAACACTATTTTACGTTTGTTTTCTTCTTTTACTTTAAAATTAATATTTTTTCCTACATACAAGCGATTTCCTCCCATGGATGTTTGAACTTTCCTGTAAGATCATGTAGCCTTTTTATATAAAAAAAATTCACTATACATTTACTTTGGTTGGTTTTACTGTTTTTATAAGAGTTATTAAACCTGTTTATAGTTTTAATTAATACAACCTCTGTTATTTTGATGATGACTTTTGTATTCGACTACTAAATTTTGTTATTTTATATTATAGTATATGTGTGATTTTGTATTTGAATATTTTTATTACTAATGTTTATTAAATATTTTCTTTATTTTAAAAATATCAATTAAATTAAATAGTTAGTTATTATGAATATATAATATATTTTGTGTTGTCTTTTAATTTAAAAATGTCATGCTATCTGAGGCTACATAAACATTTAAGATCAGCTTAACACTATGTATAAATGACCTGGGGAGATTATATGTGTAGGTGACAGCCTGTTTAAAACAATTACCTGGATATTCCAGTTGACAAGGCTAGTTAAGGTATCAAGTCAAAGGGACAGTCAACAGAGTGTCGTTGAAAAAGAGATTTGTAGATGTGTGAGCACTGGCATTAAACACTACTTGGAGCTAGGACGTTGAGTTTTCCTTCTTAAATAATTCATGATTTGTTAATAGTCAGTCATGAGATGTAGGGGTATCACAAAGAGCTATTAGACCATAATCGAGAAGGTATTTAATAAATTCTGTGATCAGCGTTTTTAATTGGGTCTGAACTTACAGGTGTTTTTTTTTCCTCAAGAGAATGAAATCTTTGTTTAGAATCTGTCTAAACTGCCAAGAGGAAGTTGATTTTCTTATAGTGGCAGTCGTACTATGTAATTTCCTGAATCATCCCGTTATTGGGTAAAGATACATGGTTCTTCACACAATTGTTCTTATTTAGTTGATGCAGTCACATATGGGGGTTCCTCAGTCTGCCAAAAACGTTGAATAAAGTCGTGAAAATCACGATTTGCGGTGGAGAGAGATGTCGTTAATCCACAGAGAGGGTCTCAAACTTTATTTAAATAAATAGAAATAGTTGTGCCCATTACCACACAGTTAAAAAATGTTCCAAAGGTGGGACACAATTTTTACAATCAGCAGTGACAGCATTAACAAATAGATCCGCTTGAATGAATATATCGACTAAACTGGGATTATCAAATGTTGTATAAACCAGTAACAAATTCTGGAGTTTGGTACGTGGTAAGTCCAATGTGATTTTGTTCAAAATGCCAGAGAATGTGTATTTGCATTTACCATCCTCTTTACAATAATTGAACAAAAGACGATACCACTAAACACATGTGGTGTTTGTGAGTGACTTTTATTCAATAAATAACCACAGTGTTCTCCCTTAATAAAACTGCACTGAGCTGTGAAATGTACGACTCCTCGTACTATTTGTCAAGATGAATGGTGATTTTGACTAACGTGGTAGCGAGTTACACTCTGGTCTGAGGCTGGCTTATAAAACTAGCACGTTAAGTATGTTAGGTCGTACTATTAAAAGGGGCGGTGACAAGTTTACCTCTTGCTCATGAGTATGGTAACATGGAGGGGTAATGTTTTTATTACATTATGAATAAGTACGAGTCAACTTGCAATTTATTTACGTGGGGACGTTTCCGAGGCAACTGTATCACAATTTAATTAGTTTTAATAAAATTTCAGATTCCTTGATTTGTTTTGTTTTTGAATTAGGCACATTGTTAGATAGTGTGAGTTGAATGATGACAAAGACAACCATTATTTACATTCTTGTTGGCGTAAGTCAAAAGACGTCAATAGGCTAAGGCATGTGTGATTGAGTTGTTGAATTGTTACGAGATGAGTGATCTATTTAAATAGAGTATTACCAAGCACATGTTTATAGAAACAAACTATGTTCAAAATGGACTCATTTCATAGACAAAGCAGTATTTGCCTTAACTATATTATCAAATAATCTAACCAAAATAATATACATTGTATCAGAAACATTATATAAAAAAGAGCATCACTTAATCTCAAAGCTAGTATATGAAAAAAAATGGGCATTTTTACAGAAACAAATTGATAAGGTAAAGTAAAAATAGGAACAGAACGATTCACCGCGCTATGTAAACAGATGTTTATTTTATTGTTCTGTTGCCATAGGTGCTACATTTGTTCCCCTAGCTTTGTAGTTTTGACAACCCACATTCATTCACCAAATCTTCATTTTTGGACTTAGTAATTTTTAAACGTTTCTCTTTATCTGGGGTGTTTTATTAATATAAATTATAATCTAACCTTTTCCAAATCCTCCATTTTAAAATGTATTTATTTATTTATTTATAACTTGTAAGCTAGTGAATTTACAAAAAAAAATTATTTGAGATGAAAGATTGTATCTTTTACACCCTACAATTTTGAACAATATTTTTATGCCTGAAAGAGTTTCTGAGATTTTAAAACTGGATACATCCACCTGTGAAAATTAGTTTCCTCTAATTAGCTTTTCTAGAATAACTAGATATGTAATTTTGTTTGCAATATTAAGCTGTGCAAACATAGGATCTTTAATCAAAATCATTATATCAAATTTTGATTTAAAATTTTTTTGCCATTAAGTAAGCTTTTATGGACAGATCAATATTTTTAAAAAATCAGGTTTTTTTGTAAAACCTAGATATCAATTTATAAACTCCATTGGTAAAATGATTTTGGCTTAAGGCTTGTGAACAGTCATACAAGGAGATAGCTTATAACAAATTATTTTTGGAGTAAAATGTTTCATGAAACGTTGACACCCCTAAAAATATTGAATTAGATTTTTTTCGAATATTACAATACTTCCTATCTCCTAGTAAATGCGATAATGTAAGATAGTTGATGTGCTTTGTGATGTTTAATTATTTTCCATAGATTTTCTCTATGTCCTCCACGCGTAGCAATCCATTCAGGCTATAAACATATTTTAAACTAATCAGATAAGATATAGATTGTTAAACTAGATTAAGGTTGGGAATAACAATACAGTGCTCTCTATTTGCACCCTTATGAGAAAGGTAAGAAGGTAGAAAAACTCTACACTAAAGAAAACTACTGTATAATATTAAAATATCTCATTCTTATAGTAGTAAATACTTAAGCCTGAAAATTTTTTTGGCGTCTATTACAATGAGTTTGTTAAATAACATTAATTAATCAAAGTATGCAAATAGGATTATTTTAAAAAACAATGACCTGCTTCAAAAATCCTGTGGTATAAGGCATCACTCTCCCAATTGACTCACCACCTGATGACTTAGAGATCGGGGTTCGAATCCTGGTTGGGTGTACAGAGTAGAGGATGGTTTTCGCTAAATGGTTTTACACTCTCTTCCACCACACAAATTCTGGCACACTTCCTCTAAATTCAACCTTTCTTATTTCTAACTAGAGTAATTAATAATTAGCACATGTGCATTCAAACCAAACGGATAAAAATACAACGATTACTATGACGAGTTTCATGGAACGAACAGTAATTTGGTGACCACTGGTGAGTGGGAAATATTTGTGTGGTCTCCATACAAGGCAGACGTCCGTGTCTGCGGTAATAAGCGTCGCACTGATAAATGTCAACATGCTTGAAGAACGTCAGTAACGATGTCATTTGTTTTACTAGGGGTGAAGCTTTCCTTCCCTCCTTCGCTCACTTGTTCCTGGATCATTTATCCAATCTCCCCCTCCCTGTGATTCTCCCTCTTTCCACCACTGGTCGCCATTTGCAAACAAATATACAACCTGTATCTATACAATACATTCATCGTTCAATTAAACCCAGTGTACCTCCTTTTTATTTACATTTTCTAGACTAAATAATATCTCTTGATCGAATACTAACAAGCTCTCACTTGCTAGTATGTACCTAATAATATGTATTTAAAAAAAATGATACTAGACAATCACACATACATTCTTATATTGTTTACTATAGCTTGGAAGATAATTTTCAAACATAGGTTTAAAGTAAACTACCTTTGCTTATGCTTTCTTCATAAAAACAAACACATCCTTAAGTTGATCACATATAGACAGGCTTTATATATATATATGATTAATTGTTCAAATATAGTTATTAAAGTTAAAATTTTTAAAAGAAATTATTTGTAAACTACCTCAAAGTTATTTATTCGTAAAAATAAAAAGTATTTTCACTTAAAATGAAATACTATATGATATTACCTCCAATATTGAATTCAAAATTCAAGGTCAATTTAAAAATTATGCAAATTTTATATAATTTGTCGTAAGCAAAATGCGTTTAAATTAATGTATATAAATGAATATACATTATTATTGATAACGCAAAATAGTCGCTAGATACCAATTTTGAAACTAATCGTTAAAGTAATTTTCACAAAATCTAACTTTACAAAAATCAGTCATTAATTAATTTATATAATATTTTAAACAAATCTATATCACAATTTATAATGAAAGATATATAAGAGATATCCAGTACCAACCAAATAGCTAAAGCCTTTTTTTAAATATTCAAAATAAACAATAAGTCATCAGTAAATTAATCATAGCTAAATCTCCCCTCCCCCCCAAAAAAGTAAACAATTTTATTTGTCATGTTTATCTCAAATTATTATTATTAGCACCGCGTCTTACTACCCGTTCGGGTTATACGCACTTACGATAATGTGTAATGGTAGGGCGATTGTGAGATGAAATGGAGGACCTACAGTTTAAATTGGAATCCGAACCACGGTGGAGGCCTGGCATTCCCCACATTCACAAGATGTCTTGTCAGAGGTGAAGGAAAGGTTTGGTAATCAGATAAATCTATGCCGGGACCGAGGATTGAACCCCGGCCGTCAGCATAGAAGTCTGACACCTTACCCCTAGACCACCAGGTCACCTTTATCTCAAACAGTCCCGGATTTTAATTTTAAGAAAAAGTTATTAGATACATTTCAAAAATAACTTGAATTTTCAAAAATCACTCATAAGTAAATGACCCTCTGTCAAGTTTTTAACCAAAACCAAGTTTAGAGTGTTATTTTTAATGCCAAACACTGCCAAAAAGTACCCAATAGGAGCCAAATTATTTAGCCATTTGTAAATTTTTGAGTTTTTTGAAAAATCAATCATCAGTAAACTACCTATAAATGAGTATCTATCGAAAAACAAGTATACGATGTTATTTTTCTTACCACACAATTCCTAAATATATATTTTAGACAAAATCGTAAGAGATATTTTCGAAGTATTTTGAATCTTAGAAAACACTCATCAGTAAACTATCTTTAATTTAAGGCCTAGGTTCAAAATAAAAAGTTTCCCAGGTAAAGTCCCATCAAATCTAATTATCAAGTTTGAACAAAGTCCATCCAACCGTTTCGGATCTAGGGCCAGGGACAGACAGACATGGGTTCAGAGAAAGTGGTGAAATTCCTTTTTTGTTTGTTTCGTAATCATATAAAACATAAGGAATCTTCATATTTTCGAGATCAACTTTTCTTACAAACACAATATTTTCTCTTGATATGAGAAAGAAAAAAACATTTTTTGTTTTCAGCTGTAAAGAAATGTAACACCTTTTCCATTTCCAATATTTGATAATAGCAACAAAATAAATCTAAAAAACATATCTTATTTTGTATTCAGCTTTAAAAATTGATATTATTTAGTCTAGTATTAATTTTTGCTAGTAACTCACAATATCTCCAAAAATATATATTTGTATACAGTTATCAAAATTGACAACACGTAGTATATATATAATTCCTACTTCTATCTGAAAATATTTCTCTAAACCCCGTTTTGTCTTCATTTGTCTAAATTGACACCATTTATTGATAATTCTTGTTTAAAAATGTTTCTAGAAAACCTGTTTTGACTTTATCTGTTTAAATGAACACGTCACAGTCTAATTATCAGTCTTCTTACTAACTGAAAAAATTAAAAAAAAAACAGTTTTGACTTACTTTGTCAAAACCGACTCTAATTATCATAGTGATAATAATTTGATGGGTACTTGAAAATATACAAATAACATATTTTGACTTTATTTGTCAAGAATGAGACCGCTTAGTATAGTAATAATATTTTCTTGTAACTGAAACATAATTTTATCAAAAAATCTGTTTAATCTTCGGATTAACAAATGCATATCACGGACCCTAGTTAATTTAAATCGTCCAATGATTATTATAAAAATGAAATGATTCAAATGAATCATTTCTAAACAAAGTGGGTTTCATTCATTTATAAAGATAGATACTAGTACAATTTATTAAAATATAACCCCCTTCAACATTCTCATAACATCTTGATCCACAGAGGGAGTTTAATCCAGTTCTACATTATTTTTAATATTACTTCTTGTCGTATGTGTGTATAAACCCGTAGGTTGTTTGAATCCTCAACATTTCCACCATTTTATGTAAAGCCTAGTCATAAGTGAAGATACTTACTAGGTAAATGAGGGGTGAAGTAGTTTCCTGTTACTTTCCTCACTGAGCCAAAGGTAGGTATACTAGTATACTATTGTTTGTCAAGCCCACCGAAAGGCCTATACAAACTGACCCTACAAGTGAGACCTTCACTCCATACATTACTTAGTTGAGAAAACATTTGTTATCTTAGTATTAGCATCTTTTTTCAAATATAAACATTGTTGATAACATTTTATGCTAATTTCATTGTTTCTAAAAATAATATAAAATTAATTTAAGATTTTATTCTTTATCAGTTAATCCTCGATAGATTTAAATAAAAATATTAAAAATCCTTTATAACAACCAACATGAACCCAATTTTTTGTGTTTATTGCACATATAACGTCGAGATTCAATATAATCTCCAAATCCAATATGTTAACAATTACAAAACTTTCTCTAAATGAAAAAGAAAAACGACCGTTAGATTAATAATTAAACATGGCCTTAATATCTGTAAATACTGGCGAATACGGATACGAACTTCCACAAATGGTTTTGAATCCTAGCAAAGGAATCCAAGTATAAATCAACTTGAATAGCATAACATTCAGGATTGTATTTAAATGTTAATGTGGGATGGAAAGGAACGTGATAAAAGGCCAGTGGTTCTGCAGGTTTTATGGCAAAACATTTTTTTGACAAAAATAAATACGTTATTGCTCCAGTACAAATATAAAGTATAATTTTCTACGCATGTTGATATCAACAGTTCCTAAATATCCATCATGAGCATAGCGACATTAGATGAGAAATTTTTTTAAATGAAGATAAAAAGTTTTCTTTAAATTCCAGGAGACCCTTGAAATTTTCTGGTCATTATTTGAAGAAAATTAAATTCAATGTTTGTACTGGAGCAATATTTTATTAATTTTCCCCAAAAAAAATTTTTTGCAGTAAAAATTGAAAAACACAATGGATTTTTCTCGCATTCCGATCGATTCCAACTTAAATAAGAAAGACAATTTATCATTAATTAAAACTGGAGTTTTCTTTTCCAGGTTCTGAAACACTTGCGCATTCGTAACTTTAGCAACTCTGCAGTTTTGTATTAGACTCACGTTTATTCCCACCCTACCAACCTAATCGTAAAGAACTTTTAATTTAAATTCCCTTGAGTCATCCATTGGTATTCGAATACTTTGTTATAAGGGTAGTTATCTCTAGACGAAAAAATTGGGGCCTTATTTGAAATTAAATTTCTTTGAATTAGATCAAATTTCTTTTAATTCTATCTCTTACTTGTCAGTCTAGAGGAAGGCGTTACTGTTTATACCTGTATTAATAATCGACAAGAGGTTTGAACATGAAACATTCTTACTAGAACCGATGAGACAGGGCTTGCATCCAAATTGTAAGCTTATGGCCTACAGAAATATAAAAGTTTACGCTGTCAAAATATTATAGTATTTTATATTTGTTCTGAAAATTGAAAAATGACACCTAGACACGGTAATCGAAACAAGGACCTTTGGATTAGTACGCCAATGTTCTAACCACTGAGCTATACAAGAATCGTCCCGTGATCAGGGTCATTCTTTACTCATATTTTAAGGCAGTAAATGTAGTTGGACAAGTTAAAATGACATATAATGTCAAAGTTATATTACAATAGCTTCAAAAATGCTCTGAACTAATTTAAAAAAATTGTTTACTAGTAAAAGTAAATAATAATTTTTTAAATTAATTTTTTGAGAAGTGCAAATGTGAATGGTTTTAATTCAAATAAACTATTTGTATAAACGATAGAAAGAAATGATTGATCTTAGTTTTAAACTATGTATTTTTTATTATCAACGTGTATACATATATATTGACTACAACTATTTATCCATACATATAAGAAACCTGTACATTTGTCACACAGACAGGACAAATGGCATCGCAAAAACAAATTTTAAGTCTCATTCGACATTTATTTAAATCTTAAGTTCAATTTTTCGCTGATCATAAAACTTATTTCTCCGAGGGGTCGAGAGAAGGAAATAACTGGACGTAAGCAGTGAACATTCGTCACGGCTGGTATTGCGGGTGTATAAGATAGCACGTGATATGAGCTGAGCTGTGGAGAGGTAAGGGATGTAAGGGAGTCTATGTTTATTCTTGAATTTTCATACGGTCATAAAACACTTCTCTTGAAGTTGAATTCTTATCTATCACTTTAAATTGTCGAATGTGTTGATGTACTGTTTAACGCAAGCGAAGCCACGAGCAAATGCTATTATCAATTATAACCATATGTTTTTAAATTTAACGAAGATTATTTGAAGGCCTGAATAAAATTCGAAATTCTGTAAAGACAACTTACTCTACCAAATCAAATATATAATGATAAAAATTGAAGATAAAATCACCTTTTCTTTATGAGTGCGTTTAAAAATATATCTGGTTTCAAAACGTAAAAAGAGATATTTTAAAGAGAAAAATGTATCTTGTAGTTTATCAAAATTATTTTAAAAATTATAACAAAAATACAAATAAGATAGTAATATTTAAACTCAATCATCCACAATTTTCTGTGTGGACCATGAGGTATTTTATAATAGGGTTGGTTATTACTTCAACACCCGATGCAAACGTACATGAAATCATACTAATATTATAAAGAGGAAAGGTTTGATTTTTTGTTTGTTTGTTTGTTTGTAATGAATAGGCTCCGAAACTAC
>CABFOV010007065.1:6690-22810 GCA_902141375.1 Timema poppense | reverse complement strand
TAATAATAATAATAATAATAATAATAATAATTTCATATATTCATATATCAATTCATGTGATATGAAGCTGTCTCTTTTGATATATAATATAAATACCTATAAAATTGGAAAAAACTTTATCAATTTTCATTCCGAAATTAATTTTTCTTTCCTAAGAGCTCCTTTTATGAAAATTGAACTTGACTAGGATGTAAAACTACTAAAATACTAGATTCAAACTAAAGAAGCCTAGTTGTTTTGCTTATTTAATTTTAAACTAAAATGATAAGTCAAGACTTTACCTTGATCTTTACCCATATTACTTACCTAAAATACACACTAAGACATGATGTGACTCTTGGTTTGAGCTGAATTACCCACCAACGCTACAAATGAAAACTCCAGACTATCACAGTATTATTCGATAACTGGTTTAAGATATATTATCCACCAAATCTACACTCCATAATGTGAAATATAATGAAGTGTTTCTTTGGTTAATCTTTCTGTATATTGATATAAAACACTGATATTGTTCAAATCAATGTATTGATCTTGAAAATGTATGACATGGATATTAATATTTAAATACTGTGTGTAAATCCCGGAAAAAATGTTAAAAAAAAATATATACAATTTTTTCTGTCCTTAGAGCTAAATCTGAAACGGTTAGATGGATTTTTGTTCAAACTTCATATTTATATATTATTTTGCTTTTGCCCCAGAGCGTTTTTTGGTTTTGATTTTAGACGTAAAATAATGAAGAGTATTTAATTGATAAGTTAATTTTGGAAATTTGACAATTAAAATAGATATCTGGTGAATATTTTAAATTTAAAATAATATATATATGTGTGTGTTTTTCATGGTAAAACTTCGTTTAAGGGTATTTCATTGGCAAATGATTATTGAAAATTCAAGGTTTTAAAGTTTATCACCAATGATTTTTTTTTCAAAGAAATGGAAGCGCTTAGAACAAAATATAACATTTTAAATTCTTTTTTTTTGGGGGGGGGGGGTCAAATAAATTTAAGGGTAATTTCTGAAAACAAAATAATAATTTTTAGAAATTTTTCAAAAATGTTCATTTGGTTAAAATCTGTATCTAAGGAGTATTTTACGTGATAGATAAAACTATATTTTTCGTTTTTCTAATTTAAAAAAACTACATTAGTATTGTTTTTTTAATGAAATTTTTGCAAAATTTGTCGCAAACTACAATAAACTATAATACCATATTTAATTTGCCATTTCATTTACTTTTTATTGTTTAGCTAGCTTATTTTAATGTTTCAGAATAACATGCATGAGCTGAGTTTTAGTTCGGAAATAGCTGTTTTTAAGTTTAACCCGATGGATAAAAACGTAGTAGTCCTCAAAATATAACACTCACTGAATAAATTCGACCAAGACACCAAATATGTAACGATTAAAGCAGTGATTCTCAAAGTGGGGTCCATGGACCCCAAGGAGTCGCCGAGGTCCATATAGGGGGGGTTTGTGAGACCGTTAAAGGAATCCGTGACATAATTTTAGATATTTTTAGATATTATAAAATTTCGTACAAAAGTGTAAATCGCTACTATCTACAATACACAATGGAGATGTCTTCTCATACTAAATTTCAGTGAGAAAGTGAGGCTGAAAATTGAAGGTTTGGCCACGTCCCTTGTGCCCAAATCTTTGAGAGTAGAATTTGGAAACTCATTTTTATTAGTTTTCTCATCAGCCAGCCCTAAACACTTTCAGAAAAAACACTGAAACATTTTATTCCTTTTCCAAAAACTTATTTATGCAAGCACGCCTTTTTTTTGCTGTTTGTGGTACGAGAACTTTTAAATGAAATCGTCTTAGTGCGGAATGAGATTTAATGAGATTATCACTAAAATTGCTTCAGGTTTCACGGATATCTTACATTTCACATAAGTATTTCTATTCTTCACATAAATTATCGGTTATAAATGTACAAATGTGATACATAATATATTCTATTTTAATTTTTATTGTGATTCTTTTTTACATTAATTTAAAAAATATATTATGTCTAAGGACGCGCAAATATAATACATACATTTATTTTATTTTCATTTTTATTGTAATTATATTTATACTAAACATATATTATGACTAAATTATCGGTTTAACATAAAATAAGTTTATTATTGTAACTTTTTGTTATCATTTATCCTACATCAGGGAGTCCATAAATCAGCTGTTCCCAGGCTAGAGGGTCCACGTGACTAAGAAGTTTGAGAACCACTGGACTAGAGCAATCAAAAACAAATAACATTAAAAATGGTTATAAATGTGCCTTCTCTTCTTAAATTTAGTGGTTCAATTCTATAATGAACCATTAAACATGTTAAAAGAAACTCCATAGGGTAAAACCGAAAACGAGCTATAACAAACGAGTGGCCGCCATCTAATGGCGAAGATATTGCCAGCATCTGTGGTCAACTCAACGAACCCTCTGGCCGCTAATCTTAGTTTTCTAAACAGGAGCTGCTACTTATTTAGGTAGTTCCTCATTTGTCCTCATTGAGGCTAAGTTGGCCCCGTTCCATATCCACTGCTTAACAGAAAATCTGGAAGCGCTAAGAATCAAACCATGAACCTCTGGATTCGTAACCAGAAATTTGTCAAAAGAGAATGGTAAAATATATAAAAAGAATTTAACACAAAACTTAGTGTTGTTTTCTCAAAAATCATGAAAGAGAGTTTAAAACAGCCATCCTCCAACCTAGAACTAGTTATGGGATGCACATATGATTTTATATTTATTTTTTATTTGGCACCACGTCTTACTACCCGTTTGGGTTTTACACACTTATGCACTAATTACACTAATTGATTTTAGGGGGGTGACCTGGCGGTCTAGGGGTAAGGTGTCAGACTTCTATGCTGGCGGCCGGGGTTCAATCCCCGATCCCGGCATAAATTTATCTGATTACCAAACCCTTCCTTCACCTCTGAAAATATATCTTGTGAATGTGGGGAATGCCAGGCCTCCACCGTGGTTCGGATTCCACGTTAAACTGTGGGTCCTCCATTTCATCTCACTATCACCCTACCATTACACATTAGTGTAAGTGCGTATAACCCGAACGGGTAGTAAGACGCGGTGCTAATAGTAATAATGTTTTTAAGGACCAGGAAGGAAATATTTAGAGAAAATGTTCCCGCATTTAGGTGTAGGGAGAGTGGAAAACAATTTGGTCAAAACCACCCTCAGTACATCTGACTGAGTTTCGAATCTCAATCTCCTCGTCATCGGCAGTCTTTTCTACCTCGAGAGTAGCGCGTTAGACCACACGGCCACTGAAACGAGTGGTTTTATATTAAATTTATTTTGAAATTTGAACCGCAAATGTTAGCCTGATAACATCTTCTGGTACAAACATTGTAGGAGATTAACAAGAAGATGTGGTTTTTCACAAACGGCCGTTAATTAACGTCTCCACACGGACAATCTCCTTTTAATGGTTTCAAACTCCCCTTGGAGTTGAAGTTCAAAGGCATCTCATGCCTTTAATTAAGTAATAATTACCTTCAGATAGTTTTAGAAGACTTGATTGGATATCGTCATTGATATATCACTCCTCCACCTGAATCTCAGCCTTCACACCCCTTACCTCTCGCCCCTATCGTCTTCCAACCGCGCCCGACGAGATGAGGTTTCATGTGGCTACGCGTGGGGGGCGATGCCTCAGGGTTAAAGGGCGGTAGGATCGATTCCATGATGATTGCCTCGCTTCAAGGCCACACAAGGGCAACATTATAGCCGGGATTCGGATAGCGTTGCACAATCCTGTTCTTATAGTCCGATTTTCATAGAAAGGTCTGTTTAGAAGATACAATGATTTTTGTTTTTTTTCTGCGGACAAAACTGACAACATTTTAAAGTATTATGAGTTTCATCTTTTAACAGAGAGGAATTGAGGTCCTGGGTTTAACTTGACCGTTTGGCATTTCATTGGTCTGCTACACCATTACTGCCAAACGCATGGATCAATTTTAAACAGGTGACCTGGCGGTCTAGACGTAAGGTGTCAGACTTCTGTGCTGGCGGCCGGGCTTCAATCCTCGGTCCCGGTATAGATTTATTTGATTACCAAACCCTTCCTTCATATTTGAAAAGAGATCTTGTGAATGTAAGGAATGCCAGGTCTCCACCGTGGTTTGGATTCCACGTTAAACTGTAGGTCCTCCATTTCATCTCACAATCACGTACCATCACACATTAGCGTAAATGAGTATAACCCGAACAGGTAGTAAGACGCGGTGCTAATAATAATAATAATAATAATAATAATTTTAAACAATTTTCCATGGACATTCCTTGTAATTAGGCCGGATGACGTATCACTCTGTTATTGGTGATTAATTTCGACATTTATTGTGAGACTGACGTCTTAAATCCTGTGATCAGGTGAGACTTGTTATTCTCTATTAATATAAGGGAATATTGATTAAAAGTATACCTGCTTAGGTGTCCACGTGTTCTAGCGTGCTACTCTCGCAGTAAAATAGACTGCCAATGACGGGAAAATCAAGGTTCAAATCTCGGTTGGGTGTGCTAAAAGTGGATTCCTCCAAATTGTTTTCCACTTAACCTTCACGCAAATTTAGGTACACTTCCTATAAAAATCACTTTCCTAAGCTCTAAAATCATTAACTTAACTAGTACATAAGCATATAACCTTAACGGGTAGTAAGACGTGGTGCGAAAATAATATTATTTTATGTCTAATTTAATCAATATATCAATTTGAAATCCAAACAGAAATGTTAAAAATGTAGTAACATTATGTGCTAATATTATATAAAATTTATTATATTTCAAATTTCAAATATTTAATCAAATTTAAATATACAATTAATTAATTAAACGTTATTAAAATAATATTAAATAGTCGATTATATATATAATACATTTGTATAATCTAATAAATAAATTGGTTTTAATTCAAGATATTTTATATATTATTTATAGGTATTTATAATATATAAATCAACATGAATTACCATTTTATAAGTTTTTTAAAAAAAGGGAGTTCATTTATTTGTACTATTAATTATATTTAAGTGCTAATAGAATAATGATTTAATTTATATTAACATATAATTAAACTATAAAATAGTCCTTTTTAAATAAAATATTGGTATTGCTGATCAAAATACCTAAGGTTCACAGAACTACTAATAGGCCACGACTCAACGTATGAATACGTTAAAAAAAATGTATAGTAAAATATCTGGCTGCCAGACAAGGCCTTTACTATCAAAATTGGACTGCATTGGCTTGCCATTACAAACCAATAGTTTTGTATTCTTATATAATGGTATTAAACTATCCACTACAAAAAGTTTGAAGATGCAACAAATTATCGATTACCACGTGGTCTAAGGCGTCACTCGTGTTAGAGTAGATTGACGAAGACGGGGAGATTGGGCTCTAATTCAGGTTGGGTTTAATAGGGTGGTTGTTTTCAACTCTACCTTTACGCAAATGTGGGTTCACTTCCTCTAAATTCAACCTTATTCATATCTAATTCATTAGCGTAATTTGTGCATATGCGTGTAGCCTTAGTAGGTAGTAAGATGCAGTGTTAAAAAGAATACTCGCGAGAATTAGGAATAAAGAAAGGGAGTCATTGCTTGGTTATTCGAGAAGATAGTAAAAACCTATAATAATAATTTTTTTTCTAGCACCGCCTCTTACTAACTATTTAGGTGATACGCATATGTACTAATTATGCAAATGAGTTTGTAGTGAGGAAAGCTGAAATTAAAGGAAGTGTACTTGAACTTCCGTGGAGAAAAGGGGGAACGGCATACTGTGTCTTTCTTATTTAGCACTTCAAAAAACTTGTGCATTTTTGCCACTTATGTTGCTCATTCTTCCTTGCGTTCACCAACTTCTGGTTTAATTTTGATAGGTTGGGTAGTATTTATATAATAAACTTGTCATATACAGCCTTAAAAACTAGTCATTATTATAATTAAAAACCAAAAATAAAATAATACAGACTAGTTTTTTTTCTATATATTTCACCTATTAATGCTACACATTTTTACTTTCTCGCTATCGTACAGGTAGAGAACGTATTGGTATCGTCAAAAAAAAATTGAATTCGAGATTTTGATGAATCTCGACGTTTCATGACGCCCCGAATCCGAAAAAGTTGTTTTTAGATTTCCGTCGGTCTCTGTCTATCTATACCTCCGACTAGAGTCTAAACAATTTTACCGATCGGGTTAAAACTTGGTATCTAGGGTTTTCATAGTGTTGCTCCGAAGAATTTTTGGAATTGGATATCCTAAACTAAAATTAAGGGTATTTTCCTTAAGGACGGAAAGATAAAAAATCGTTTTTATAAAAATCACCTTTAACGATTTTTATTCAATTTCATTTATAAGTTTTGATAAAAATAACAAACCAAGAGGATAATCTTAACTCTTGGTTAAAACGAGTTTAAGGGTTCCGGTCTGATGCGTAAATTATAATTTTTAATTTTATCTCCGTAATTCTTTGAGAAATCAAATAAATTATTATTGCATTCATGTATTTCTATTTATAATAAACATCTTTTACTTGAAACATATTTTTATAAAACCAATAGTTTTCAAATTATCGCAAATATACATATTTATAACATCTCCAACACTTTAAGGTAAAGTATTATGACCGTCAAAAAAAATCTGAACTGAGATGTTGATGGATGTCGACGTTTCATGACCCTTTGAACAATAAAAAGTGGTCAAAAGTCAAAAAGTGTATTACGTATGCATGGCGCAATTTGGTCTCAGGTTCACTAGTATATATTATATTACGAATTTTGAGTAAATATCTCCATTTTTAAACAATAGAGCGAGAAAGTCCATATGGAGTTCCGTACTATTTATTATTTTATTTAGTTCTAAGATATCAAATTTGGTTTATGCCTCGTCACAAAGACACAGATTTTTATTTCTTGTATTTTTTTATGTTACATCACAGACAATGCTCGTGAAACTGTTGCAGCCTCTCTGGGTCCTAATACTATCCGGCCATAAAAAGTAATAATAGGGAGAGGATGAACTTAACATACATGAAGAATAAAAAAATATTGATTCAACAAAATGAGCAGTTTTATTCATTTAAATGACAATAGCGCAGATAACAATAGATGGTCTCATTATATCATTATGAGTACAGTTGGAAATTATGCTCGAAGCAAACAACTTTATATCAGTAAAGTTGCGCAAGGGTTTTAACAAAAGGAAACATGAAATCCATCATAATATTGAAAAGGAGATTCTGAAAGTAGAAACTGACAAGACTAGTAATTATGTAATGTTGTCATTAAATATCTTCATAAATGTCGAATCCTTAATAATTATAGTAAGGATCCTCTACCCTAAAGGTGTTAATATTTCACTTTATCCACGTGGTTACACGGGTAGATTTCCTCTAAATTGTATCTACAAAATCCCTACCCCACAGTCGTAGATTCATTTGCATACAGCCAGGACGAGAAATAGGACTAAAACGTGATGGAAATTTAAGAGCATTCAACAATAAGAATTTAATTTAAAATTTTAACAAATGTATAATCAATGTAAAGTAATAGTATGCTTTTTATGTACTATTAATAAAGTAAAATAAAATTTGTATGGGGATGAGATTATATATTGCTAGACAATCAAATAAGGTGTATACAATGATTTTTTATTATAATTTTATTAATAGTCTAAATATTTCATCGTACACAACTTTATTGCATACTTTAGCGAATTTGACCCTTGTAGCTCGTGAACTGAAATATTTAATTACAATATGTAAATTATAAAATATACTTACATATTCAATGGCGTAAATAAATCGAAATTTCTTTGCCTCACTCACAAAAGAACGACATCTATCCCTATCTTGAGCTACTTATATATAAAAACCCCTCATTACACCATATCCCTCTCTTGAACTAGTTATATCCAGTCCACCTCATTATACCATATCCCTTTCTTGAGCTAATAATACCCAGTCCACCTCATTACACACTATCTCTATCTTGAGCTAGTTATGACCAACCCACCTCTCTACACCCTATCCCCATCTTGAACTAGTTCCATCCAGTATACCTTAATACTCTCTATCCCTCTTTTGAGTTAGATATATCCATACTACCTCATTACACCATATCCCTATCTTGAGCTAATTATATACAGTCCACCTTATTACACCCGATATCTCCAATTTGTCTCCTCCCATTGGTTTTGACAAGGTTCTAGAATTTTCCATTTTCACTGCATGTCCTGCCCGCCATAATCTTAGATATTAGACAATCCTATCAATGCCTGTTTAATAATACAGGGTATTTAACTAATCATTATGTAACCTCCTCCACTCCCCAGTAGCCTCATTACTTTTGGGACCAAATATATTTCCAAACATAATTTTAAAATTGAGCAATAATGTTTTTAACTTTTGAATGACCCTAAATAATATAAGCCACGGGGAATTCCTCCTAACCCCGTCTCACTACCTGTTTGCGTGACACTAATTATGTTCATGTGCTAGGTATGAGTAAGGATGTATTTAGAGGAGATGTACCAACATGTGCATGGAAGGAGAGTGTTATATCTGTTAAGAAATAACACGTTCATTCACCCAACTGGGATCCGAACTAGCCTCAATCTCACCATCATCAGAAGCACAGTCTATTGCTTATGTGACACCTTTGATCATTCGGTAACTGAGGCTGGTCGCACATAAACTGGATCGTTGTGAGGGGGTTTGGGGATAGGGTAGAAGGGGTGAATAACAAAGTTAATTCCTACCATCTTGGAACGAATAAATGCTATTAATATTTGATTCCTATATTGGATTAAGGTTTATTTCCGAGAAAAGTAATTTTCTTGGAACGTAATAGAGCTGGCTGTAGTGGGCCACATATGAGACCTCCCTGGGTGTTATGGTATGTTTGGGGGCTGAAGGGAAGGGGAGAAATATAACTATAGCAAAGCTAGCATATAAACTTCATCCCTTTGAAACCCACACGATCTCATTCTATACTGGCAGGTGACTTTGTTTGCCCCATTTGACAGTTCGTGGAGTGACACACAAACTTATACCATAAGTTTTCTCCCACGTGTTGTATTCTTTTATCAGTACAATAAACATGGACTAACCCACGGTATAGTGGTCAGTGCACCTGGCCATGAGTCTAGGGGTCCTGTGTTCGACTTCTGGCTGGTACCTTGGGTATATTTCCCTCAAGAGGAGTGATCCCAATGGTCATCATCGATTGGTATTAGAGTTTATTATTATTATTGATATTATTAGCACCGCGTCTTACTACCCGTTCGGGCTGTACGCACTTACGCTAATGTGTAATGGTAGGGTGATTGTGAGATGAAATGAAGGACCTACAGTTTAACGTGGAATCCGAACCACGGTGGAGGCCTGGCATTCCTCACATTCACAAGATGTATTGTCAGAGGTGAAGGAAGGGTTTGGTAATCAGATCAATATTTGCCGGGACCTGGGATTGAACCCCGGCCGTCAGCATAGAAGTCTGACACCTTACCCCTAGACCACCAGGTCACCTATAGCCTGACTAAGGTTAAGACTCACCTAGGTACCACACCTCCATATTCACTGTCATCACATCATCTCATGGCTGGTACAAACAACAAACAACAACAAATTGTCTACATACAGGCGACAAAACTGTATGTTATATCCCTCCGGTCAAATGTTTCATACGTTAAAACAATTCTAGCAGGTAGAAGGGATTTTCATGAAGAAAGGCTTTTACTCATAATCAACCAAAATGAATTTTTAGCTCTGGTCCTCATTTTGGCTAACCCATATTTTATAAGAACATTATTATTAACAAATCTAAACCAAACAACCTCAAAAACAATAAAAACACATAAAAATTACACCAGGATTGATAGCGAGTGAGTAGTTTAAGTTGATACATCAGAATATTCCATAAATGAATTATTTTAGAAAAATTGTTTCGAACAAATGTTATTTTTTTATTTTTGAGAGGAAGAGATAACAGCACAAGTTTTTGTTTATTTGTTTGACATCTTCGAGGTTATTTCAATTTCAAATTTGCTTTTATTTATTTTTAAAGAAACTTATTTTTTTAAATGATATTTTATTCTACATTAAAAGACAAACAGATAAGTCCATAAACAATTTTTATTTAACTTTTATTTTTTAAGGTATTTTAACATGAATATTTTTATTCAATAACTTTTTAGCACCGTAAACTTGTATCGATGATAATGGTTATTATTTTGAACATTTATGAAAGTAATATTATTAAAAATATTGCATTTAACATGATAAAGAACAGCATTATATATAATTTAATATTTAGCAACGCGTCTTACTACCCGTTCGGGTTATACGCTTTAAGTACTAATTACTCTAATGGGGTTTAGGAATTGGGAAGGTTGAATTAGAGGAAGTGAACTCGCATTTGCGTGGAGGTAGAGTGGAAAACCATTTAATGAAAAACCTTCCCCAGTTCACCTGACCGAGATTCGAACCTCGATATCCCCGTCCTTAGCAGTAGAGCTCAACACGACAAGCGCGTTAGTCAACTACGCCACCGAGGCGGGTAGCATAATATAGGTAATACAAATTTCCTGAGTAAAAATGTTTGTAAGGAAATACAAGCTAGTAAAATATATAAAAATATATATAAAAATATCACTGCGTCTTACTACCCGTTCAGAATATACTCCTAAATACCAACTATACTAATGATGCTAGAGATTAGGAATGTAATATTCAGAGAAAGTCTACCTGAATTTGCGTGGAGGCAGAGTGTAAAACCATTTTGTAAAAAGAAAACCTCATTACACCCGACCAAGATTCGAACCTATATCTCCTCAACCTCGGCAGTCTAGTCTGGTGTAGTTATATACGTGTGTGTTGAATATCACGTATCGCTATCATGCATGGCGCGCACGTGCATGGGCCGCTAAACAACATACGTGAAGTTATGTGATGCAGCTGTCACGTTTAATATTATTATTATTAGCACCGCGTCTTACTACCCGTTCGGGTTATACGCACTTACGCTAAAGTGTAATGGTAGGGTGATTGTGAGATGAAATGGAGGACCTACAGTTTAACGTGGAATTCGAACCACGGTGGAGGCCCGGCATTCCTCACATTCACAAGATGTCTTGTCAGAGGTGAAGGAAGGTTTTGGTAATCAGATAAATTTGTGCCGGGACCGAGGATTGAACCCCGGCCGCCAGCATAGAAGTCTGACACCTTACCCCTAGACCACCAGGTCACCGACGTCACGTTTAATAGATTTTATTAATACAAATAATAGTAATGTTGTCAGTGTTGACCGTAGAAAATAAATATTTATTTTTAAATTGTGCTGAAAATATCTATTCGTTATAAAATCAAGGTGTACCGTTCACCACCTCCAGCTCTAACCGCTAGAGGCCACACTAGCCAGGAAGAGGGCGGGCGGAATATATAAAGAATTTAACGTAACAAAAATAGGAACATTTGCAAGTTTAAGAAAATATTGATGTTTTATTCAAAGAAAGACAACAGAGGTACACAAAATAATACTTGCCCTCACGAGGCGAACTAATTGGTGTTGAAAAACATATAAACATGGCAGAGACTGCGCTTGCGCAGTACATTTAAGGATATATTTCACAATATCTAAGTAATAGTAGTCCTTGAAGAAGGCTACATTTGAAACAATATAGTTATAACATAAATTATTAATTTATTTATATGAATTAGTCTGGAAGAGACCCAATAATAATCAAAAATCGTTAATATAATAATAAAGAGCTTAAAGAGCTCCTATACTTGGTTGAAAAAGTACCTGAACTACCCTTGTGACTTCAGAATAAACAGACACATTAAATCATTAAACCTTTGAATAATTATTATATTAATAAAGAGCATAAAGATCTTGAAATTTAAAGGTATAAGGTATTTCCACTATTGTAATATCAAAGAGTTTAAATTCCGACAAAGCAACTAGGTTATACCATTAACCCATTGAAACCTTAATATAACAATAAAGAGCTTGAAATTTAAAGGTTAACAAAGCACCTGAATCACCATTGTGAATTCCGACTAAATCATTAAATTTTAAGATTAAATTTAAATTCAAATATCAATTCTGATCCAAATAAATTACACAAAGGTTTGACTTCCCGACATACCTAAAACTTATGTGGGACAATTATTTCCACCAACTTAGAGGTAGTTGAGAAGAACTCGACTTGTTACTATTTAACATCATAATAGGGAACAAAGCAATATTAGCAATATTACATTAGAATACTAGTAATTTCTAACTAAACGAGTCGGAATTGTTAGAGCTATAACTTAAAAACCAACAAAAATAAATACTCTTATAATTTCTTCAAACAAAATACGTCTACAATATTCTATTTGTAAATTTTCCACACTATCGGATTTTAAAGTCAAACAACTATCGGTAGCCACAAGTGCAATAAATTTATGTCCAAACTAAATATTCCAAGCAAGAAAAATAATCAAAAAGTGGCTATCTACAAATAAGACTAAATTTTACATAGAGACGAGCACCCAAGCGGCAAAAGGAAACATTTAGGGTTCCATAAAACAATATTACTTTCCAAAAAAAGTCTTCTAGTGAGAAGCTTACACAGAACGATTTTAATCATATAATTAACTAAGTGTTCAAACAGCCAAACCCATTATAAATAGATTCTATTTAAATATTTAATAAAATATAAAGTGTTTATATTTTATATTCTGGGGCGATTATATCCAAATCCGGACCAGGACTTCTCGTGGAAGTGTCGGATTTAATAGTCGACTATGTTAGCTGACCCCCAGCTATATATAGGTCTAGTTGTNGGGGGGGGGGGGATCTTCGTATTAAGAGTTTAATCCCGCGTTGCGAACACGTGCTAGCTGCTTGATTCTCTTGTTAACAACCGTCATCATGTAGACACGTCATCTAGACACGTAGACCGGAAATCTGGTGTGTTGGAAGTTACGTTTGGTGAGTTGGAAGTTACGATTACGTATAGGTTATCTGTCGGCTGGCTGGACCAATCATCGCAGGTCTAGATCACCTCATACGGTGTCTTCTATTTGAATTATTTGATGTGCACCAGTCGTGCGATAGTTTTTGGCAGAGATTAAAGAGTGAGTAAATGCACACATTTAAGACATAGTAAGGTGTTTTAAATCTTTGATATTGCAGGATATCTATATTTATTACTTATTGGGGGTGGGTAGTATTGATGTAACATTATCTAGCATTGCTAATGCTACAAAGGTATACATTAACATTGCATGCACCCGCTTCAGTGGCCGAATGGTCTAACGCGCTACTCTTGCAGTAGACTGGACTGCCGATAAAGAGGAGATTTAGGTTATAAATTTTGTTGGGTGCATTGAAGGTGATTTTTTCAACATAGTTTACCCCTCTCCCTCTACGAGAATGTGCATACACTTTCTATAAATGTAACTTTACTAGTTCCTAAAACCACTATCGTATTTAGTACATAGACTTATAACCCGAACGGGTAGTAAGACGTGGTGCTGAAAAAATGCATTCGGAAAGAATGTAAGAGTTAGAAAAAGTAGGTATTTGGAGAGAACATATCTCATCACTTCACTAACTCAACCGAAAGAAATATTATAAGTGGCTGCCTTTTGGCGCACTTTAAAAGCTGCCAGTTCGCTTTAAACACGTTTCTGAAGATCTTTACAAAAATCCCCATTGAAATATCAACATAAACCAATATACTTGTCTTCTTTCTGGAAACATTATTTTTAAACTCTTCTGCTCACTTTTTCGTGCGTGTCCGCCAAGACGTGACACGAAGCACTTTGGCACCCAACGCTCTGTTTCTGACTACAAAAGAGGGTGGCTTTTGGTATGTTCAATGAAATAGATGAGATTAGCATACATCACATGAGCTAGTCCCACCACGTAAGTGTTAAAGATGGGTTGGTTTAGTCTTTTAGTTTCTCCTGTGAATTTAATAAACCTCAGCCTTTGAGGTGAAAATAAATTCTAACGGTATTAATATGCCGTGAAAGAGGAAGCGAGCTAAAGAAAATATATGAAATTCTAGCATATACGCTATAAATGGGTGATAAGGGGCCCAGCATCTCTTATCAAACTGAAATATTAACTTTCTTATTTTTTTGAAAAATAAAATGTTGTATTTGTGACTCTAAAAAGATTGAATCATTACTATCCGAGATAACAGAGATAAAAATGATAAAATGTAGATTTCCTCCCATTCCCTCTTAAACTGCTTTATTTGAATTTTGTTCTGTTAAATATACTCTTTTTGAAAAATAACATTTCTTTTTAATTACTTAAGCTAATTTTTTTTTTTTACTTTTAAAATATATATTATATTCGACAGAATAGAAGAGTTTAGTTAATAAAAGCTTTTAATTTCATTATACATTTTGCCAAGCGCGTGTTTGATTTAGTCGTGTGAATTTATTAAGAGTTATTGTTGTGTAGGCCTTTATTTTAGGTAGTTTTTGAAAATTGGAAGTAATATTTTAAAATATTAGACTGTCGATGACCAGGAGATCATGGTTAGAATTTCAGTCATGTTACTGAGGTGATTTTTTCAAAATGGCTTTTCACTTTACCTCCACGCAAATATTGGTACACTTCCTCTAAATATAACCTTCCCAACTAAAACCACTAACGTCAATAGTACAAGCGTATAAATTAAATGGGTTATAAGACGCAGTGTTTAAAATATTCACACAATACTTAATATTGGGGTTGAAACTCATTTATGGGAAGTTAACTAATGTCTTATTTTTATAATTACTTTATCGATTTGGTTTAAAATGGGTTTATCGGTACTCTTCGGTATTATAAACAACACCTTGTACTGGTTTTAGGGGTAAACATTTATTTAAGGGTGGTTTGGTGATGATTAAATTCTAAGATATTTGATATATTCTAAAGAGGGCTCCGATGAATTTATTTAAAATAGATATATAGGGAAAGGTTTATCTTCCAAATAATAATGTATATTTTGTTTATGGGATAGTAATTACCAAAGACCGGTTCTTGTATATTTTGGAAATTTGTAAAAAATAAATAGATATATACCTATAGCAATTTTCTTAAAAATAAATATCGGGGGAATATAATAATAAGTTAATGAAAAATGTTTATTTATTTTTCTAAAACAAATTAATTTAAGGGTATTTTACTTGGGCCTAGGATAAACTTTAGAATAATGAATTTTTTAGAAATTGGCCATAAAGTGTGATTTTAAAATGGGCATCTGGGAATAATTTTTGGTGATAAATAAGAATACATTTCTATATTTACTTATTGCACATAATTTTATGGTGGTTAACACATTTCTTTTTAATATTTTTCATTTGTTAAAAATAATTAAACAATTTGGTTTAATGTTTATAAAAAGTTTTTTTTTTGTGATTAAAACATTATGTGTTTGTCTTTATAACTAAAACTTATTTAAAAGTAGTTTACTGAAAACCTCTTTTTGAAGTTCTTCCAAGCTATACATAATATGAGAAAATTAGTGCGATTGTCTTTTTGCTATTTGATTTTACTTTCTCGTGACCCCTGGGGAAGAGGAATAATTGTGATTGTAAAAAAAAGTAGTTCTAGATTTTAATGGATTTCGACCTCTCATGACCCCCTAAAAATAGGTAGTATTATTTTGTAACAAGAGAAAAATCAATTCTTGAAATATCTTTAATGATAAAAATTTGTCAATCTAATTGAGGCATCTGATACATTTGACACGGTACGGGTTGGATGTCATTTGTCACGTATCAGATTTTTTTTTAATACAAAAGGGATTGAAACAAGGAAATTCACTTTTCCCGTTACTTTTTAGTCTAGCCTTAAAGTATGCTATTTGGGTGATGCAAGAAAGTATGAAAGGATTTACACTAAACGGTGCAATGCATCTATTAGGATTTGCAGACGATTTAGCTTAGTTGGAAAATAGTAAGGAAGCTGTTGATAGAAATACAGAAAGTTTATTAGAGGCTAGTAGGCCAATAGTGTAACACCACCCTTATTCACCAACAAATAAAGGCTGGTCCACAACAATAATATTAACTAAGAATAAAAAA
>CABFOV010007064.1:0-23613 GCA_902141375.1 Timema poppense | reverse complement strand
TAAAAATGTACTTGCGTAGAGCTAAAATGAACATTCTCGATGAATTACACTCTTATGGCGCATGCCCGCCACACACCCATTCGCACCCCGCCACGAGGGATAGAGCATTTTACTGGCTCAATGTTTATTCCTCGTTCAGACGAACAATATTTTTGTGGAGGAAGGACGCCTTTATTCTTGCGTGTGGTAAACAGTCAGTTGGCGCAGCACAGTGGGGGACTTTTGGTGAGTTTCTTGAATTTAGAGTCTATTTTTGGAGCATATATTTCCAATAAATGCTACATCAGGAACGGACCAACTTGACTCTGAGTTCAGTGCCGTTCAAAAGGTATAACTCTTGATTAAACACATCACCATGTAGATACCCCAAAAGATCCACCGTCTTACTTTTTGCGGTGAAACTTCGATGGACCTAAAATCCATTGTTGTCCACGTTAACCTCCTCAAAGTTTCCGGGGCTGACCGCAAGTCAAATGTGTTCTTTTGGTGTCACTTATGTAATTTAGCAGCGTCTCAATGTACGATCTATAAGAATACGTGTTTCTGGGGGGTGAGACTAGTTTTTGGTTTAAAAACACATCGACCTGTGTGAATAATGAATGTAACTAGTTGTTGACGAGAGCGATTTAATCCACCTCTGTGAAAGAACAACTGACGGGTTTCATGATAGCCTCCCTGTGATAGCTTATGGTCTGTGAAAGATCAATATAGAACTCGCCTTTACCGGTAACGATAGATTCGATGGGCGAATCATCGGTGAAGGAAGAGATAGGTTTGTACTGGATCCATTGTCCACTTTCAAGACTTATTTGCGTGGGTGGGATGGAAAAGAGATCGAGTTCACTGCTGGAACACTCGCAGGACTGGGGTTGTAGTAACGACATTTCAACTGAAAATATCTCTCGCTTCATTCTTGACATTTTTACATCGGGAAACGACAGAAGACTGATGTCGGTGCTTCTTACGACGCCCTTTATAGCTTAAGTCGGTCATCAGTGTTTCGATATTCTGCTCCACCTTGCGTTTATGTTTTGTTCCGGCATTGGCGACACGCTGGGGTAGGGCCTCTTTGAAAGGATGACGCTGATTGGCGACGCCGGAGAGCACGTCGATATTCGTTTGAATCGCCTGTTTTCAAATGGGTTTAGCGCCGCTTCTCAGCAACGGTACGACGCTCATGAAAAGGCCTCTGAAACAACATCTTATCCCATCCCCGCGTTGATAGGGAACACCTTTGTAGATCAAAGATATACCTGTTCCACCCTGGTTGACGCAGTATCTTTGGTAGGGACAGTTCATGTTGAGCAGCGTCTAAAATGAAGTTTCACGCAGACTTTTCCAAACTCGTATGTTACAGGTTCATCAGTGTCTGTTCTCTATTGATTTCAAGGGTTTCAATTTCCCTTATAAGTACGAGCAAGTAGTGAAAATGATAATAACTCTCTTATGTATCCTGTAGTGATAGTTTATGTTGTTGATACCGACTATACGTAAAACTGGTGCCACAATGTCACCCACGGGCTGAGGATCGACGATATCCGTGTAGATGTACATTTGAGAGGGCAAGCTCAGTAGAATGTTGGCGGCGTACGGTGACTTTGGGACTTTGATCAGATTAGTCAGAGGATAGAAACCGAGCTGTAGACTTAGTTGACTAGATAGAGTCAACAGCTGTATATTTGGTGAAGAAGAAAATACGTCCACTTTTTTGTTGGGATTTATATATTTTAATACAATTCTAAAACCCCTTTAAACGCCTCTACTTTGGCTTTGACCAATTCATGGATAGTGATTTAATTTCCAGGCGGAATGTGATCCTTGATTATTTGTTTCACATCTTTAGCGTCCACCCAGTTGTACATTATAATATTTTATCCCTCGGGCATGGTGGTGAAAGAACACTCATATTGGAATTTGGTGAGACCCCCCCCCCCCCCCACCCCCCCCTCCCCATCGGCGGCAGTGGGGGCANCCCCCGACTTACTACTGGCCGTCGAGTGTAAGAAGGTAGGGTAGTTGAGTGGTGAAATTCGCGAGGGTATTTTACGGGAAATATCCCATAGAGCTGTCGCTAGGAAAAGTGATGTATCATAGTAGGGCGCTGACGTAACTGGCAGGAATCCAAAAATGAAACTTCTCATGATAACATTTCCACTGCATGTAAACTATCTTTCTGGTTCCTTTACCCTCGACACGTAGTATTTTATCAACTTTAAAAGTTTCAGGAAGACGTACGCGTTGCAATTTGGGCTCGTATAACGTTTGCTCCACCTCCTTGCCGTCAAGATCGGTCAGCCTGTAGATGACTGGTTGTCGCAACACGACACTGCTGACTATGAAAATTTCTTCGCTCCAATTGTTTTCGTAGCCCTTTTCAAAAAGCATTTTGGAATTGCTAATACGCACCGTATTACCGAGTTTTGAGTTTTTGCCTATTATTAAGGTTCGGGCACCGATTGCCATACAGATTATCGTTGACTCGAAGCACATTGTTTTCTGAAACAACTGCATGCGCCATCTTGATATTTGGAATGTTTTGCGCCATAGTAAGCGTCGACAAGATCTTGGAGGACGTCAACATAGCTATACGTGGTATTTTTTTGGTAAAGTAGCACCACTTGCGACCTTTAGAAGTTCTATTGAATCGTACCACGATGGTTGCCTTCGCGTCCAGTCTATGAGTGGTGTAGTAATACACACCTTCTTGATTGAGAAATTTCAGGACTAGACGTGTTGTGAACTTAGTCCCCTTATTTGTCTGTAAACTTAGAGGTTTACGTCCACTTGGTTTGAAAATGTCCTGAAAGGCATTTCTCACGACGCTCCCCGTATTGTATGAAAGCGTCCTCGCCCAGCCCATCTTGCTAAACACGCCGATGACGGTGAGCAAGTATACGGCACCACCGTTGTATTTTCCGAGACTGCGCATATTGCTGAGATCGGCTTGCCAGAGATCGTCAATATTTAAAACCGAGTACTTGTAGTTGGAAACTTTTTTTTATCACCGGGCTGTGTAGGGCATAAGCGTCGTGCGCACGATGCCATTCTCGTACTTTGTCGGGATCTTTCTTGTAAACCTTTATGAGCGACGCCACTCCTGCAAACCCTGCGGGATGAAAAGGGCCGTAATAGATATCGGCAAAACGGTCCATTAAGATCGGAAAGTAACCACCTTTTTTTCTTCCAGCCTTGTAAGTTTCTTCTTCTTAGGGCGTTGGAATGGTGTAAATGGTTGGATTACGGGCATCGGATTTCTAATGGGTGCCAAACGTTTCGGATTTTTAATAAATTCTTTTGGGAAGTTTATTTTGAAGCGCCAAGAGAAACTCTCGCCGCCCCGATGGCTCACTGTGTCTTCTTGCTCTGACCAGAATAAATCCCTTGGAGGCATCATCGTAACTATGGCTATGCCTTCTACTTGATCTATAGACGGACAATTTGGTTCCAATTGAATTTTGTGGTGGCCAAAGGGATATTTTTTGTACTTGCAAACGTACGGATACAATGAACACACATCCAAGTTCTAGATATTCTCCCCAAAAGAAACTTCTTCTTAGTGGATGAGCTTGATAAAATTTGTACGGCTGCCAAATAATGCGTCCCTGGGACTGGGGTGCTCCTTGCTGTACATGTCATGATGGAGTACAAATTGCATAAAGTCCTTGTCTGTGCGTTTCATCACATTAAACGTACACTCCCATATCTCTACGACCGTGTAGCTGGCATTCTTAAACTTTTTCACGCAGGCCATTGTCGGTTCATAGCGCGGCTCCATGGTCTCGTGGGGGCGCTTTTTGATAGGTATGGTGCTGTCAGGCTAACAGAGAGGGCACCCTTGCCAATAACAACCCCAGAACTGGATGACGGTGGTTGTATCTCCAGCTTTACAACTCCATCTACACGTTGCCCTAATATATATTACTCCCGGCCGTTACCCGCATGAAGAATAGAGACACCACGTTAGTGGGCCTCCCAGCAGAGCCATTGTACGGTGACGTGCGATTGTTGGTCTGCACACCGATAGCCACCGTTAGGGATTATAGCGACGGTATTCTCCTTAAGATGACTTCAGCGGTAAACCAACATGGCCGCTCCTGCGATCGTACACACCTCTCTGAAAGGTTCCACCATTGCTTTTTCCATTAGCATGTCCCTAAAATTTAGGCAGCCCTTTTGTAGGATCTCTAAATCCTTTACGCAATACAGTTCCAGCTCGCGGTTAAAATCAAAGACATAACTTTCTTTGACCAGCGCGTCATACCACTTCTCAAATTTCTCCTTTCCCTCAACCGACATCTCGAACATGCAGTTGTCCTCCTTTGGTAGCAAGGGACCCTTATACCCCACGTTTTCTTTTTTATTGAATAAATGTGGGAAATGTTCCTTGGACAAAGACTCGTGCAAGCCGAATGTCTTGGGCATCTTGGACAACGAAATTGGGAGAAAGTTCAGCGAGTCAATAATTGGAGCGGGCCGTAACGCATTGACATGATTTTCCCACCGTTCATTATGAGCTCTGGAGTCCATTTTTTAACCTCCATCATGTATTTTAAAATAAAATTTCCATCTAAGCCCTTGACATTATGGGCTAGAAGGGTGATTTCCTTTAATTTTGTTGTTTTAACTTGCTCGAGAAATCAAAAAAAATGGCTATTGTGGCTTCACCCTTGAATATGGGTTTCCTATATCCCCCACATTCGGTACAATGATGGGCATTTAAATCGATATGAAGGCTAGTCTTATAACACGTCTGCACGACACAGAGGTAAGGTTCGTGCAAGTACGTGCCGGTCACACTTTGAATAAGCGTTTTTTGTCTGTATTCAAAGTCATAGAATACAAACATGAAATTGGTTTTTTCCTTTGATGTCTTGGTTCGGGCTTGTTTCATATGGCAGAAATGACCAAACAGACGATGGGTCTCGCATTCTCTACAAAAATTATCATAGCACCTATGTGAATAATTTGACTTTTTTCAAACTGAAACATTACCTGTATACCTCACAAACCTTTTTAACATCACAGATCGACCTCTGCAAAAACCGGAACGTTTATAGTTATCAAAACATGTTTAGTTTTTGAACCAACGCCCACAGTCTTTACAGACCACAGTTCAACCTCCAATCCAAATCGCTTTAGCGTAGCACTTTTGCACTCTGTTATGCATTTGTGAGCATTCTTATGATCAAATGGCATACGCCACTCGCGGCAAAAGTACGAGCACTTAAATGTGCCTGTCAAGGATGGTATGACATCAAAATAGCTTTGCTTATCGTTGTGAAAATACAAATCAAGGAAACCCTTAAAGGAATGTTCGAAAGGGTAGGCCCTTCATATAGGGCCTGCCTCCCCCAACGCTCACTGAACACTAAGATTTAGTATTCGGGAGGTATGTTTAAAATATTTTCAGTTCAGTGATTCCACCACCTTTCAAAAAATTCATACGTTCATCACGGCATAAACCTTCTGCTTTGTATTTTTGAATATTGCGGCCCTCCTTTATGTGCTTTTTGGTGTTCATGTCCATGCATCCTGGTTCTATTTTAAAGTTATACACAGTCTGGGCGACAACCAATCCACCCGCAAGGCAAAGTGTATTTTCGCAATTTTGAATCGTAATGCTTCCTTGATTTCTTTGACTGTGTGTGGTAGCCGGGGAGAGCTTATCACAATAACGTCCACTCCCACGAGTCCTTTAAATGGCTGAGTTTAACGTCGAGTGGTGACGTTACTCTGCTATTACTCTGCAACACGCGACTTACGTTACCGAGCATAGCTCAAGCATCTAACTGGTCCACTCGCCTGAATGATACATATACAGGACTCAACGTTGAGTCCATGCTAATCTAAAGTAGGCCGACATGAGCATCGGCGCTGACACCATGGTCCTGCAGTCAATAGAGCAAAACAGTAATTTGCTCTTAAAGCTAGCTTAATGCGTCACGATCGCTTGCTTTAGCTCCAAGATGTACGGTAACTTCTCAACAGTATAAAATAAACGCCTCAGTTGATTTATTCTCTCCTCAACGATTCGAAGATAGATACCATTCGACAGTGCTCCCTCCACCAACCTTATTTACCGGGCCACTAATTCCCGTCTGGAGTGCTGATGACCGTCCCATCCCCACTATATCTATGCTTTGAAGGGGGGATGTAACTCATTCCTGCCTCACCCCTACACCACCGGCTTGCGGGACGACGCCTGCAGGCGGCAAAACACCAGCCGGCTTAATGGGTGCTCGGAGGTTGGGGTCTGTACCGCGTATTCCCCCCCTAATCGAACAGGCATCTTCGATATCCATTTGAGCTAAAGCACAAGAGTTTGATTCAAACACAAGTCAAACTAACTACAGAGTAAGCATTTTAAATAATACTTTTACAAACAAAGTCAAATTTAGAAAAACCATTCTTTGCTTTTTTTTTAAATCAAAAAAAATTTCATATAAGATAGCAAAATAATTCCTGAAGGCACAATGACAATTTGTTTAATACTTTGTCCTCGGAGTGAACAGTATGCATATCAAATATTAAAATGGATCCCCCAGTTGCTCTCATTACCCAATTTAAAATACACTTGTTTGGGACATTTCATTTACTTTAAGGTTCTATTTGAAAAGTGTTTTCATTTATTAGTCTTCTATTAGAGAGGTTTACTAAGCAATCTGCTCATTATATGCTCTTTCATCTTATAATATTAATAATATGTTATACAATTTTTTATATTGTTTTAAAATAATAATCTTATCTATGGATACGTCAATCGCATCCACAGCCGAAAATAGGTCCATGATAGGAGCATGTGGCACTAGGGGTGGTAGTGATGGAGGTGATACCACCGCAGACACCTGATGTTGAGGAGACATCCTGTAGGGGTCCTATGCATCTGAAACAAATATAACTTTTATTAGAATCTTTTTACGTTATTTATAGCCATGAATAATCATACAGAAACTACCTATTAATATTCATAATCATTTTCACAATAATAGCTATGGTCTTGCCTGGTCTCGAATTCGGGACATTTAGATCAAGAGGTAAGCATTCTACCAACTGAGCCAAGGTGTCCTACAATAATATTGCAAAAAGTAAATAACCTAAATCAATATAATATTTACCGTTTACAATTCATAAAATATAATAATGTATTTTTTATTAAGAGTAGTTTATTGAATACATTCATTACACACTATAAAATTATTTAAGAGGAGTTTACTAAAAACTAAATTTTATTTAAAATATGTTTTGAACAAGTCTTTAATATAATTGACACGATTATGTGTTTATTGAGGGTAGTGTTTTAAAATACCATATAGCGATCAGTTTCTGTGACCCCTACACTTAGGAAAGACGTTGCATAGTCCAGCCTAAATGCACCAGAAAACAAACCATTTAAAAATAATTTTTGGGTTTCAAAAGCACTCTTGTACTGTTATAAAGTATCTAAACACCCGCTAAAAAATGCTGTCAATGTCTATACAAAGCGAGTAGATCTGCAACGGTCACCATCCTGCACATAGAGGAATATATGTAATGGTCGGCCGATGGCCGAGGACGCCCTTTAACTTTAGAATACAGGCACCAAGAACAGGCTAAAGCTTCAAAGTGAGGCGTGTGTTAACACACATGTATACATCATTGTTCCGGATGAGCTAACGCTGCTAAATGTCACAGATTCCCTTTACACTCTGGAGAACTATTTATCTTACTATTATATCACGTAGATAATTTGTTTAGTATTTTTTAATTCAATCTATACTGAGTATCAAACTAAGATGTTGCGTTGTATTTTTGAGAATGAGCTGTGGGGAGATCCGCAGACATTCATGGATCTGATCCCCAATTTTGATCATAAGAAATCCTCACCAATTTAGCACACTAATCATATTTCGAAACGTTTTTGCATAGTGCTATTTTTTGTTAGACTTTTAAAAGCTAATTATTCTTTCTTACAAATCTGGTCTTTCATTGGTCGACAATTACCAACCGTTTGCGGTCAATTCCTCCACATAGACACCGAAGGCGATCAGATCCATGGATGTCTGCGGATCTCCCCACAGCTCATTCTCAAAAATACAACGCAACATCTTAGTTTGATATTCAGTATAGATCGAATTAAAAAATATTTAACAGATTATCTACATGATATATTATTAAGATAAATAGTTCTCCAGAGTATAAAGGGAATCTGAGACAGTTAGCAGCGTTATCTCGTCCGGAACAATGATTTATATATGTGTACTTTGTGTTAACACACGCCTCACTTTGAAGCTTTAGCCTGTTCTTGGTGTCTGTATTCTAAAGTTAAAGGGCGTCCTCGGCCATCGGCCGACCTTTACATATATTCCTCTATGTGCAGGATGGTGACCGTTGCAGATCTACTCGCTTTGTATAGACATCGACAGCATTTTTAGCGGGTGTTTAAATAATTTATAACAGTACAAGAGTGCTTTTGAAACAAACAAAACAAAACAAATTAAATGGTTTGTTTTCTGGTGCATTTAGGCTGGACTATGCAACGTCTTTCCTAAGTGTAAGGGTCAAAGAAACTGATCGCATTATGGTATTTTAAAACACTACCCTCAATAAACACATAATCGTGTCAATTGTATTAAAGACTTGTTCAAAACATATTTTAAATAAAATTTAGCTTTTAGCAAAATCCCCTTAAATAATTTTATAGTTTGTATTAAATTATTCAATAACCTACTCTTAAATAAAAAATACATTATTTAATTCACTATAACCATTCTTGCTTATACGATTTTAAAATAATATTCAGCCATTAGTAAACTACCAACAAAATTAGTTGCCATTTAACTATAGCTTGGAATCAAGTTTTTTCAATAAACTACCATTTATTATAATAAACACATGTTCTGATGTAAATTTATCTAAATGTCATCCAAAAAAGTGGCTGCATAGACACCTTCAAATTATGCATAGTTTTAATTCTCATATACCTATTATAAATTAATAAACTTAGACAACTCTGCCATGGTTTATTGTAATTTTAAAATTATTTAAATGTATACACTTTCATTTAACAACAAATAAATAATGAGTGTGCCTGTTAGAAAAGTACATTTACTCACCCAGATCCGTCAGTGAAGCGTAATCACTCATCCTGGGTTGCGTGTTTAACATTCTAAGACAAGCTATACAATGAAAGTATTTCAAAGCAGGTGCTGATATTTATAACTGTTACCAGCTAAGGTTGCGAGAGAGCGATGACGTCACCAGGGAAAACCTATTGCCACATAGAAAGGGAGGGTTGCGACATCATTCAAGGTCGTAATCTATTCCTGTCTTTTCGAGCCGACGAACTGGCGCCAGGTATGAGTAATCAGGGTTGCGACAGTTCAATGACGTCATCGGGGAAACCCATTGTCAGGGGATGGTTTCCAGTGTCAATAAGCTCGTGTACTAGCTCAGGGTTTCAAGGCGACGATCGATTCCTGTCTCAACTCGTCTTGTCGAACCGCCAAACTGGCGCCAATCATCAGGGAAACCCCATTGCCACATAGAAGACCAGAAATAAACTTTTGTGACATTGATGGAGGGCAACAGGTCGTTAACCCCATGTCGTCATGAATATAACCAGAAGGGAAATTCATGTCAGACGGAAATATACTGGCACCAGATATGAGTCACCAGGGAAAACCCAGGGGGATTGTTGTGACATAACACGCAATGATTACGTCACATAACTCTGGGTCAAAGTTCAAAGGTCAAATTGGGGCAATACGCCAATCCCTCTACCGTTATAATTGATTCGGAGGACGGGTTTCTTTTTTGTGGCTCCTTAAATCTAGAACAAACACAAAACCTAGCCCCTGGCCACCAATTCATCCCTGTGAAAGGGGACATCCATATTTCTTCGGTGAAACATTTTTTGGCCATGCCAGGAATTGAACCCGGGGCCTCTACTCAGTGGCAGACACGGTACTGACTGAGCTAAGGCGTATTTTTAACTACACATTAATTATCAGAATGTTCTTTCATTGAAGTCGGTGCCACTTTCAAGCCTTAATATAAAACAATTTAATCTAGATGTTTAATAATAATAGTAAAAAACATGGAAATATCATTGAAAAGGGTCGAGAGCTATGGGTGAATCTTCCTAATCACTTTACATTACTTATGATTAGTTTAAATAAATTTAAAGTGAAGCATCTTATAATTATAAATATTTATTAAATACGTTGCAGTAAAATAAACGACAATAAATAACCGTATAACTGTCCGTACCAAGAATAGAATTCTACAGGTACTTTGAGGTTGGCACCACTTGGGGTACTGACCGGCGATAGTGGTCCTGACGGGCAACTATTCCACAAATCGCCAGTAGTGGGCAACTTATGAACGACTGTTTATGGGGCGGGTAACTCATTTGTTTCGTGTGAACCCCCCAATCTACCTCTATGTTCATCATCAGAGCGATAGTTGCCTCTTGTAGGAACTAGTGTCATCGCAGATTCTTTTTCTTAAGGATTCTCATGTAACGAGAGCAACAAAGTACCCGCACAAGATAATCGTAGCTGAGCTTAATATTTTTTCCCCAGAGGGTAGGATAAGTATGAACAAATAGAAAATAATAGTTTTATTTTATAGATGGTGTGTAAACACTTTCAACATTTCTCCTCAAGATTAATACTGGCAGGTAACATTAGAATTGAAGCTGACTATAATAATCCCCATATAATTCATTACGTAAGAGCTATTCACAAATTGTATTAAATCACTGAAATTTTGTTTACCATAATTTATCGTATTTGATTCCCCTCATAATTTGAATCGGTTTCCAGTACACATTAAATAAATTAAATTAATTAATTTATGACAACCCAATATTAAAAAATAATTTGCTAATTCTGTTCACAAGACCCACAGAAAGTTTTCAGGAAATTATCTCCACCAGGCACATGGATATGACAACGAAATGTGAAGGTAGATGGTGAACTTATTGGGTGAACACAGCATCCATTGCTAGGAATATGAAAAGGATAGCAGGCCTTGTTAAATAGTTTGAAAATGTCATAAAAGTTAAGGTAGGACTGATGAGTATAGTTTAATAACAAGAGGTGTAACACTATCAAGTGTGAATAATGTGTGGCAAATACAAAGGCTCAGTGTAAATCTATACGATTCGTCTTTTCAAGAAGGTTTATTTAAAAGGACTAAGATAATTCTGTTTCATACTAATCCCATAGTAAAATTATATGTTAAAACTAAATTTATTGCCCTCAGATGTGATGTTCAACTATTCTCAAAACTTTATGTCGCCCGTCGAAACTATAATCATGGTTTACCTCCATCATCTGATACTTCTGATAGAATCTGATCAACTGAAATGTTCAGTAAATAGAGAAATAAGTTTTGAGTCGACAAGAGGTCACAGTGCTGATTTGAATCGCACTCCCAAGTTGGAACAAAATAATTGTAAAAAATCACTAACTACATTGAGAAAGTCTTCCGTTTTTATACTATAGCACAGCTGCAATGCATTCTAAACACTACAAAATGGAAAATTACCGTGTTACTAGTTTGAAAGCTTTCTTAAGGGATAGGAGAGTGCGGGAGTGCAAAGAGTGGTTCATTCAAATTGCCAGTGCCAAAGGATTGACAATATTTTATCTATGATAACCACACTAAATTACTCACATATACCAAAATAAATATGTACTATAAAAAAATTAAGATTATAACTGTGACTGATGGATTTAATTGTGATGTCACCCAAGTCGGTGTGATATATGTGGCCTTTATACACTTTAACCATGAATAAACTAATAGTAGAAGATAATATATACCTACCACAAATACTATTGTGATTGGTCACAAAATAAATAATTTTACAAAATGACACGCACAACTGATTCACTGTTGGTCTGTCTGTTGCGTCATTTGACTCACAAATGTGGTCGCTTTTTATTGGCACTTGGCGTTGGTAAACTTTTCAGCTAATGGCAATTGAATTATTATCATTTAATCAAGCTGAAATAAATAGTGAAACAATGGTTCTTATTTAGCAGTATGTGGTGTTATTGTGTGATCTTACATGTATCTATGAAGCAATAATACTACTACAAGAAAGTACTTATTCTCTAAGAAGTTCAGTGAAACTCAGCTCACGCTGCACTGATGAATGATTCATCCCAAACGAACAGCCTCACAGAGTGAAACTGTATGGGCTTAGACAACGGTTCACATCTCACAGTATTCAGATGTTTTCAAGTATGTACGGGTCAAGATCAATGATAGATATGAATCAATTCGATTCAACTTACTATAAGCATTTGATGTGTATTATAACCTACTGTACTGTGATTTGTAATACCTACTTCTTATGTATTCTTGCATCTTTTAATGTGATAATGTTCGGTAGCCACTTTATACATTGTAACATTTAATACATATTACATACTTTGCGCAATAGTGTAATATTTATTTTTCGTTGTTTTAAATAATTCTATTTTAGTTAATATTTTTTCTTGTATGAACATTTTTTTAGTTGTCTCAGTTTATTACATCCTTTTTTTAAATGAAGTGTTTCTGTGAAATTACAAATACAAATACAAATACAAATACAAATATTGAGTGCTAAAATCGGTTTAAATAGGCATGAATAAGGTATAAATAAAATGAGTTAACATTATAATAGGATTTTGGTAGAAAGAACTTGAAGACCATTTTTTGTCAACATTTTACATTGTTGTTAGTATTATTTAATAGGCCTTGATACTATCTATAAAAGGTGACAATTGTAAATCGCATGAATGTATGCAGAAATATATGAGATTGTTCTAGTAATATTTTAAACCTGTCAAAAAAGTTCCTTCTTATCTAAATTTGACTATTATTACTATTAAAACCTAATCTTACTACCCGTTCGGGTTATACGCACTTACGCTAATGTGAAATGGTAGGGTGATTGTGAGATGAAATGGAGGACCTACATCACATATTCATAAGTTGTGATTAATACACATCTTGTTAGAGGTGAAGTGGATTGTATTTATTTATTGTAAGCACTCTAATTTAAATTGGTAAATACTTAATTGCTTTTCCCCTTTGAAAGATAAAGGATTTGGGTTCTGCCAATGCAACAACATTTTTATAATCCATTGAGTTAAAATAAAACACATCCGAAAAATACCTGATATCTTAGACGATTAAAAGCATTTTATGACTGCAATTTTGAATTTGTGACGTTGTATGGTAATATTTAGTTTGGCACTTTAGACCATTTTGTTTTTACACTAAGGCACTCATGATTGCCTAGTTATTCGTTTAATTCATTATTAAGTACACGATTCTTAAGCTAAGCTGCCCTGATAAATAATATACTTTGATATAATGTAACTTTTGAAGGATGTAAATATTATTAATGCATAGAGCTTCTGCTGGAATCAATATATTCCCAGCAAATTATGATTTGATCGTAAATCCACTAACAACAAATAACAAAACCATTAATTTTCCAAAAATAAGAATAGAAATAAACTTTTTATTTATTTTTAGATGTCAATATTCAAAATTGTATATGAAATTTTGAACTAAGTCTCTCTATATGTTTTAAAATAATAAGAGAAACAGGAAGATTGTTCCACATACTGGTTAAGCTTAAGTTAATGACAATGTTGATATAGTTTTGGGGACATATGTCCAACATTATCCACATCGAAAAGCTTATGTTTATAGTAAGTATTCGTGAACTTTAGAGCTCACAGAGCTGGCTCAAAACACCAAACAGCAATTACTAAAATCACTTAGTATACCTTTTTTTTTAATGAGAACAAACAGTTATGTGGAAACACATCAAGAGTTTAAGTGTTGCCTAAAACGAACTAAAATGTAACATTGTGCACACTCGGCCTGGTATTCAAACGAGTTACCCAAGGGGCCTCATTATTTTCAATATAAACTTTGATTTGTATTAAGTGTTTGTCACCTGTTATTTATATGTAGCCCAAACATAACCAAATAACCCAGTTATTCCACATATCAGCAACCATCCAACTACCAGCGAGAGAACCCATCATTCCATCTCCACCCCGTAAGAACATCATATGCCACGGTATGCCTGGGGGAGGGGGGGGCACCAGCCGTTGGTATGATCAACACTATAGGCCAAGGCATCCTCACCACTATATTGTATCAGCAATTATTCACTGATTACTATAGATGCCGCCAGTCACTAATTGGTGTTTAAACATGTTATATGGAAATAGTGTCCACACTTTTTTCTTGGAAATTTTCCATATATTTAAAAGAAATGATTGTAGCCAAGATATCCAAAGTTTTAAAAAGGTTAAAGGTTCACCTCAATTTAAGGGGGAACTCTTACCAAATATCTAAAATACTTGTACTACTAACCTCCTTAAAACTGATGGTAGTTATTATTTAATAGATCTGTAAATTTTTTCTCCTATTAAAATAAAGGTTGTTTGTTACAACAAAATTTATTTGGTTTTTGTAAATCCAACCATTAAAAAGATATATAATATTGAACTTCAACGTTTTAAAATAATTATAATGATTTTTCTTCCATGATTACGCCCAAAATACCTTATAAAAAAATTGATGTCTCTGTTTTCAAAAAGATTGTCTCTTTGGCTATTTCCTGAATAATTTAGATTAAAAAAATATTAAAATATGTATTTTAATTAATAATTTGAACAAGGGTCATATTTTAAAAAAACTATATTTATTAATTAAAAATAAACTTAAGAAAATATGTAAACAATAATTATTTCACCCCCTCCATAGTTGAATACCTTTTCACCTGAACAGTTTTATGAACCAGCATATCAAGTGTGTATTTTTTTAAAGAGAATATTGTTGTTTTTAAATTTGAGTCTACCAGCCGGTTGCTGTGTGTGTCTCTTGAAGCCATTTCCTCCACCGCTCAACGACCCGCTAGCTCCCCCCATAGTTCCATGAGGGTTTGTTGCAACTGACGTCCCAAACTGGTTTTCAAATGGACATTCTTCAGTGAGAATAGTTTTAATGTTTTTGTTTGTTTTTTACTCGAAAAATGCAATACATTTTAAGTAGTAGTATTTTATATATTTAGTCTATGTGTGAATAGTTTTTTTGGTGTTAATATATTTGTGATAGTTTCAAACACATTTACCAAGTTTCACTAAGTAAACTAGTTTGAGACTTCTGTGCTAGGGGTCCGGGGTTCAATCCTTGGTCCCGGCACAGCTTTATCTGATTGCCAAACCCTTCCTTCACCTCTGATAAGACATCTTGTGAATGTGTGGAATGCCAGGCTTCCACAGTGGTTCGGATCCCACGTTAAACCATAGGTCCTCCATTTGATCTCACAATCACGCTACCATTGCACATGAGCGTAAGTGTGTATAACCCGAATGGTTAGTAATACGTGGTGCTTGTAATAATAATAATAATAAAATTAAAACGGTGCCCATGGGGAACAAAAAACCACCACACTTTAAAGTACAAATCTCCAAACAAATAAATGAAATAGTTATTCCACGGTAAGTGTTATAATTTAAATTCAATCTATATCGAATATGAAACAGGTATTTAGATTAGCTAACAATATATACATCTTCACTCCTAATAGTTTAATAATAGTAATAATAAACACATATTTTCTCATTTATAACTTTTAATTAGAAATATTAATAGTTTATTCCATGCAACGTAGGAACTAGAACTATTAAGTTCGTAAGAAAATGTTCTCATAAATCACAATACTAATAAATATTTTGAAGAGATATTTTATCGAACAATTATTCAATAGATCTGAATCGTTGGGTGCGCGAGGTAAGATTCAGGATCATGTTTGGTTTGCTCGTAGCTGGAAGCTCTTGGTTCAAATCTCAGCCACGTGGACTGAGGGCTGTTCTTCCCTAAGTGTTTATCCACGCTCCCTTCACGCAAATGCGGATACGCTTACTTTAATATATATTTTCCTTAGCTCTATTCCGTTATTATAATTAAAATGTATAACACGGATGGTAGCAGTGCCGGATTAATGACAATAATTGGTTTGCTGTTAAACGTCTTAATTTGATTATTTGAATTTTTATTGAGTGGGTAAGGAACGGGTCCAACTACTAGTTTTATTGCGAGGGTATGGAACGGGTCCAACTACTAGTCTTATTGCGTGGGTAAGGAACGGGTCCAACTACTAGTTTTATTGCGTGGGTAAGGAACGGGTCCAACTACTAGTTTTATTGCGTGGGTAAGGAATGGGGCCAACTACTAGTTGTATCTATTTGTTGTATTTAACGTGCGCTTTCTAAACCAAATGATTGTATAAGCACAAGAGAATTTCTATGAGTGAGATCGAAAGGGCCTAACAATTTTTGCCGGGAAAGGTATTTTCACAAACCTTACAGGTTTATCTTACAAACCACAATCGACATGGGACCGATGGCTTTACTTTCCCTCCAAAAAAGGTTATGCTATGAATTGTTATCACTCGAAAGAAATCCTTTGACCCCGGCGGGGTCTTAACCCACGAACACCGGGTCTTGAGGCGAGCACTTTACTCCAAGACCAGTGAAGCCGACCATACTCCTAGCATTATTATATGATTTAATGCTAAAGTATAAAGATAGCGCCACAAACACAAAACAAAATATTGTTCTAGAATAGGAATAACAATCTCAATTAAAATTATTCATGGCTGCACTAGTGAGCACGTAAAATAAATGCAAGACTCATTTAGTCTAGCCTACTGGCAACGGGGAGATCTGGGTTCAATTCACAGCCGGTCATTCTCGAGATTTTTTTTCTAAATGTTATCCTTTTATTTCTATATGCAAGTACAGGTACATTTCACCTACATTCTACCTTCATCACCCCTACCCTTTTAACGGGAGTAAATTTGTATAGCCCGAACGGTTAGTAAGGCAATGAGTTAAAACCTAGAGTCGAAGAACGTCGATCAGGGCCTTATCTCGGGTGCTGTGCTCATTACAGGAGCCGGGGAAAACCTTACTAAAATGCCAAATAGCTATTTGTGATAACTTGTATGAGTTTTTTAATCTGCAGATTGTTTTTCTCGTTAAAAAAACTTTACACGAATCAACACAGTGAGGAGCTTTGAGCGTGAAATCACCTCCTCTTTTGATTAGAGAAGATGTCAAATAAATAATGTCAATAGATATATTATGTTTGTTTATTTCCAAGAGATTCTTAAATATTTTATTCCTATAAACTCATTAGGCAAATAAAAATATTTACGGTGATTTAAAAAAGTAAACTAAAGATTAGGGCTAATGTTAAAGGGTGTTAAATTAGTGAAGAACATTTTTTTAAATAACGGCTGTTTCCATAAGCCACGGGATTTTTTCAAATAGTATATTGACTTAATGTTAACATTTATGACTAATTCACCTTTTTAATTAATTGTTTTGCAAACTTGTGTGCATTTTTATATATTTGCAATATCAATTTTGTGTTGACAACTATAAATATGTTTTATGTAACATACTGTTTTTGTTTTAACAAATACTGTGCATTTTTATTAATTTATTATAAACAAATATTATTTAAGGAAATTTTTTTTTTTTTGCCACTACATAAACGTCATTGTTCAACGCTCGATTTAAGTATCCGACCATAACATAATAACTGTCCAAATAGCTAGACATTCTTCTGTGACTAAATATTATATTGTGTTTACTGGGGAGGGGGCTGGAGAAGAGACTTGTTTCAAATAATGGTTTAGGGTGAAATCATCTCACATGTATAATTTACTAGCAGTCTGATCCATTCTTTGTACTATATCAAACTATTCAAATTAGGACTTTCAACATCCAGCTGCTAGCATTTGTATAATTACTCCTTGTACAATACACCAAGCTAACTGTGGCAATCATAATTTAAATTTCACGCTAAGCTTTCACTAATAAATTTGAAATTTTAACACTTATCTTATTCTCTGGAGTAGTCCCCCTACCTTTTCCCAAAATTTCAATTTTCTACCGAAGTTAAAAAGTCTTTCTTATTTTGACTCCCTCCCCCAAGTCCTGGAGCCCAATTTTTAAATTCCTAATTTCGTAAATTTTCCTTGTTAAATGAGGAGGGCCTTCTAAGGATCTTCAAAATTTCAATTTTCATCCTATCTCGAAGGGGCTTAGATTTTTCTCAACACACACCTAAACTCACTTTTTTTTATATATATTACTAGCATGAAGTATTGCTTTACCCGGGAGAATAGTTTAGGGTAACTAAAAAGATTAAAAAGGATAAAAATTAAATCAAATTAATTTTTAAGGGTTATTGTAATAAGTTAAAAATAAGGTTTAAGTATATAGAAGGGATACTAAGGGAAAAGTGACGGACAGACAGACGGCATTGCGGAAACCATGTTTTTGGTTTCAGGGAGTCATGAAACGTTGACATTATTATCGAAATTTCGAGTTAGATTTTTTTGACAATCACAATACTAGTAGATATAGATCGTTCCTTGTATTTATTGATGTTGTTTTTAAACAGTAAATAAGGTAGTTTTAATTCAATATTTATCTGGCTTTGGCCTTGCATACAATATATCGAATCTAGTATGATTTTTTTTTTTTCAATAGGAAATTCAGTGGTTATTTTAATGTGTAGAGCATTTATCTCTTTTGAAATATAAATCGTAAACATGTTTTTAAAAATTATCTTATGCACTCGGCACATCTTTAATGCTCTTTATTTAACAATCACATAATTAATGTATTTATTAAACTTTTATTGAGTCTTGGGGGAGACCAATTCCCAGTTTTCCCTCTATTGGGTGTGCCACTGACCTATATATACATTTATTGGGTATTATATATATACATACACGAGTATATAATACCCAAGGAAGAACAAACAGAAAACTTCAGTATTAGTCTTTTTTTGGTGGTATAACTTCAATTTGAGGAAACACTCAAATTTTCTATGTTAATATTTATAATTTATTTATATTTATAACTATCAGAGCTACATTATATCTATTAAAATAACTGAATATTTTTTTGTTTTTGATTAGAAACATATTTGAAAGTATTTTATTTTGGGATAAATTAATGGAAAACTATCACTTTATAAACATTTTCACGTCAATTAAAATTTATATTACGACACAATCTTACATACTTTCTCATTTAGTAACTAACCAAGAGTTGGTTTATTTCCATTGTGTATTATAATTAGGAAACAAATTTTCATAATTTGTCGTCAGTAACCCATAATGGAATGTCTGTGCGGTGCATTGTTATATTTATTTATTTTTTCAAACCTCTAAACACTTTAAGCAAGATTGATCCTGCTAATTTTAAAGTATGGTGTTGCGAGTAATGACAGGCCTACTTTGATGAGTTATTTTAATCTTTATATTAACTGAATAAAGCCGAAAATGAACGAACTCGATTTAGTATATACATTAATTTGGACACCCTTCGCTTATAAATTGTGGGCAGGAGGAAGATCATAAAACAAACATGTTTGTGTCCTTTATGCGTGCGTGTGTGTTCAAATATCATACACACTGTAATGATATTGGTTTGGATTACTTTAAGTTATATAAAAGATGAAGGTAATTTTTCTTTGAAGTAATATATGTAGAGTATCCACTTAAGATTCATCCATGAAGAAACGCGCGCTTCTCAGAAATAATGGGAAAAGGATTACACCTTTAAAATAGCTTTTTTATACCATATTTCCTGTTAAAAGAACAACTGCGCTATTTCCTGTTAAAAGAAACAACTCCGCAGTATTTAGCGAAAACGCCAATTCCCTATACCAATAATAAGCTATCCTTCACAACACCTGTCTCCAGAACTCTTTCGATTAGTTAATTTTTACACTGCTGACGAGGGGAGAAAGATGCAAGGGGTATGTCATATATAAGCCGTTGTGCGTATGTTTAAGGCATTCGCCCACGCAAAAGTCGCACAAGCCACACACTGGCAGTCACAGTCTAACACAGTATAAAATATTATTATTATTATTATTAGCACCGCGTCTTACTACCCGTTCGGGTTACATCGCACTTACGCTAATGTGTAATGGTAGGGTGATTATGAGATGAAATGAAGGACCTACAGTTTAACGTGGAATCCGAACCATGTTGGAGGCCTGGCATTCCTCACATTCACAAGATGTCTTGTCAGAGGTGAAGCAAGGGTTTGGTAATCAGATAAATATTTGTCGGGACCGAGGATTGAACCCCAACCGCTAGCATAGAAGTCTGACATCTTACCCCTAGACCATCGGGTCACCCAGTATAAAATAACTTACATTAATATCACAAGTGTGCATTAATATAATCATTTAACTGGAGTATGTATAAGTAATTAACAGATGTCATTTAAATAAACCGTGTGTGAATAAACAGCCATCAACAGTTCTCTTTCTTACATTTATTAATTAAACCGTTCTAATTAGTTCTCGACCACGGAGCTATAGACAGCTGGTTAAACGGTATATTTTCCGTACAGTGATGATTGGCGCTCGATCACGGAGCTATAGACAACCTAAACCTCATCACAGCATTATTATAACAGGGAATTAATCCGTAGTGTTTCAATCGACGCCCAAAGTGGGGCGATTGATTCAATGGTGGTACAACACACACACATACACGTACAATTCTAGAACTGTTATTTTTAATTGTTTAACTTTGTAGAAATTCAAACCATTCTATTCTAAACGAATAGTGCTTTGCTCATGCTTGAAAAAAACCCGGGCAATTTAAAAAAGAAGTTAGGCTATATTAGGTATTATTGGGTTTGTTGTTGTGTGATTAAAGATATTATGTATGTTATCCGATTTAACCAATCATTCTCACATATTAATTAGTCCCTAGACTATTACTTTACAAAGAAAATAACGTCCACGCCTAACAATAATATTGTATTTTATAAATAATTTGTTTTAAGGTATTAAAACAATAAACACTGGTTAACAAAATTCAAAATAAGACTTTCATGCAATCATGTTAGTAAAATTTGGTTCTTAGAAAATAATGTTTTAAATTTAAATTGTTTGTGTATTCCTTAAACATTAGTTTGATCTAGTCCTATATTAGTATTTTTAATTCCATTTCCAATCTATATACATTTTTATTTAAAGTAATTAATCATACTTTAAAGATTAAAATGAAAATAGACTAACTACTTTAAAAAATCAGACAATTGCTTAGTATTCAAAATATAATAAGATTTCTTAAGTGGGTATTTTTAATAAAAACCAATGGTTTTTTTGGGGGGGGCTGGATAAATTTGTAACAACCCTGTCTTTCCTAATTCTACTTGCTTTAATTGTATGCAATATTAACAAAGAGCTATTGCATCCATATTATTTACCTTTACATTTTTATCTTTATTGTTAACTTATATCGTTGGCGTGACTTGATATGAAATGTATTTAATTTTATTATAGAACAATTTTTTCAATTACACTTTTACATACCGTTGTTTGATACTTGTAAACAATAGGAAACCACAAAAACCACATTACTCAATCATTTAAGGAAATCTTATATTGTTATATTTTATTTTAACATTAGTTAATCACTAACTTCCAATACTTAAGTTAAATAATTTTAAAGATTAGACATTTTACAAAGATTTTTGTTTATTAATAAATAAAGAATTGTTTAGTTTGTCTTTGGTTTTATTTATAGTTCTTTCCCTAACGCTAAATGACTGGACTTTGTAAATGCTATGGGAATTAAACACACATGGAAATGTATTAACTTTTAACAATTGTTTTGTAAAGTATTGTAAAATTTTACTTGATGTAATTTATATTTTTACTGTCTTTAGGTTGAGTATACTCTAATTTTGATCGTAAGAAGAATAAATGACAGTCATAAACGTTAGTAAACCTATATTGATTTATTAATATCTCAAGTAATGTGATTTACATCTTTAACTCTCGATATATATATTATAAATAGCCCTATCTTTAAAATAATTAAGTAAAATACCATCAACTTTGACCACCATTTTTTAATGTATTTATTTGTGTTTTCTAAACCTGTTCTTCCGACAAGCCTGGCCAAACGCATTAGGGGGTGGTTTTCACCTTTATAGTTATCACATTTCTATTTTTGTACATCCTTGTCAGAATAATGTTGGTACATTTTCAATAAACAGACCTTCTTAATTTTAAATTATTATAAGTAAAATCCTTGTATATAATGTTAATGTAAATGTAAATTGTTCTTATCCAAAATAGGTTCAATTTGGTCTATTATGAATTATTATTAAAACAATTTAAAAGATTTACCCACATTTTAATTTATTGGACCTTTTATTTTAACGATTAATTTTCAATTAGAATTAGTTATTGTATTAATTAATGCATAATATCAAGGTTTTAGGCCTACACCTTAATTAGAAATACAACTCTAATAACCTATTATAGATAGTTAGTAATATACTATATATACATGTGTACACACTGAAAGACGGTTGAATGAAAACTACTACAGCTATGTATAATTTTGAGATAGAATCCAAACCCGGCCTTCCAAACATTATCCGAGAAAAAAAGAAGAAACCTATCCTCTACTTTCTTTGTCTTGGAATCTATTTTTGGAAAGAATGTATACCTGCCAGTCAGTCAACCCTACAGGCGACGAAATGTCTAGCTGTACACAAAGGAATTAACAGGGGGGGAAATGGAATTGAATTTCTCTACAAGCACGAAGCGTAGCGGATTTGAAACAAAATAGAATGTATGGGGGTTCCCCCTTAATTTAAGCTAAAAACATTAACACTAGAAACGTGATCAAATGAGCTAAAATAAAGCATTAACATCAATTACAGCTATATTCTCACAGTAACGTATCGATTGTAATCAGGGGCGGACTGGCCACCTGGCAACTCGGGCAAATGCCAGTGCACATGCAGATAGGAGTGTTATCGGATTTAATTTAATTTATCGATTTTAAAATGTCATCGAATTCTGTATAAAATACCGTACCTAGCCTACAGGATATTACTTTTGTTTGTAGGATTATATGTAAAAAAAAATAGTTGTTTGATACAAGGTCACGATACGAGTACAAGTACCATCCTGTTCGTACAGTTGGCAATGCTGGCAATAGTGCACACATTGACAAAGCTACGATGGGTTACTTTACATCCATGCAGTAAATCAGTAAGTCAGAGTACGCGGAAGCACATTTATGCAAGGGCGTCACGACGTTGGGGAGGGGGTGTCTTGCTGACTTGTTTACTGTGGCAGCCTTGTAATACTGCTAGCATAATTTAAAATCATCCCCCAACCCCGAGCCTGTTGGTTCTATTTTACTACATATTAGTCGCATATAGTCATTACTATAAGCAATTATAATAATTAAAACAAGCATTAGTGGACATGCTGGTTTAATGTCACGCTCTTTCGGTTTGGTTGTTTGTGAAGGTGAAGCAAGGATTTTAATTCTGACCAGGGGGAGTTTATCCTTATATCCTTACATGCAAATAAGGTTACATTTCCTCTAAAATTTACCTATCCAAATGGTGTAGTCTGGTAGTAATACACAGTGAAATAACTTACAAACCAGGATTTGAATGCTTTTAAGTTATCAAAGGGTCGCGATGGCCGCAGAGAGAAAAGTTGTGGTCATAAACTACAAAATGTTGG
>CABFOV010007063.1:20535-30778 GCA_902141375.1 Timema poppense | reverse complement strand
GACAATGTTGGCGTAACTGATACCAATTGCTAGCTTCTGCTAGCTGTCATGTAAAACCACAAAAGTGGTAAGTCCACTATAGGAAGGTTATATTTAGATTAAGAGTGCCCTCATTTGCGTTTAGGGAGAATGGGAAACTTATTTTGTAAAAAAACACTCTCAGTACACCAGAATAGATTCGAACTTTGATCTCCCCGTCATCAATAGTCTAGTCTGCTGTTAAAGTAGCGCCTTAGTCCCCACAGCCACCAAAGCGAGTCATACAAATTGGTAATATGTATTTTTTTCTTATTTGCGATGCAGCTGAGTTGGTGTGTGTGTGTTTGTAAATGAGAGGGGAGGGAAATTTAAATGTTTTGGTTTTAAAAAAATAGTTTATTTAAGTCTTTTTTACAGCCATTAGTTCTACAGGTAATAACAGCTATTGAGCATTTTTTCAATTTGAATATGTTATTAGTATATCCATAATAGTTTTTTATAGTTTGAAATAACATTTAAAAAACACTTATTAGGAAACTGTCCTCAAATAATTTATTTAAAAAAAAAGTTTTACATGTCATGTAAATCACTCCGCGGGTATACAATTTAAAAATAATAGCTGGAGATATTTTTTTAAATGTCTTATTTCAACAAATAAATTATTTTAAATCTGCTCTTAATTTTATATCCATAAATAAAATCATTACTGTATTTAGCTTCGAGGCATGACAGTTTAACATCTAAATAACAAATTTGAACCAAATTAACAAGACATACAGGCGAACATAAAGACATAATTGAAAATATAATTTTTTTCTATTCGGGGAGGAGGAGTAACGGGGGGGAGGGGGGCCACTTAAANTATTCGGGGAGGAGGAGTAACGGGGGGGAGGGGGGCCACTTAAAACATGGTCTCGAGGTAAAAAAATTTAGGACTACAATAATAATAATAATATTTAGCACCACGTCTTACTATCCGTTCGGGTTATACTCTTTTTAAGTACTAATTACTCTAATGGATTAGGAATTGGGAAGGTTGAATTAAAGGAAGTGAAACAGCATTTACGTGGAGGGAGAGTGGAAAACTATTTAGGATAAACCCCTCCCAGTTCACCCGACCGAGATTCGAACCTGATCTCCCCGTCCTCAGCATTCAAACATAACACGACAAGCGCGTTAGCCAACTTCACCACCGAGGTGGGTAATTTATAACTACAATACTTACTCTATATAGTAAATAAAATAAATGGTACGGTGCGTCGCACAAACTTTCTCTCAATTTTATCTTAAAATAGATATTTACTAAAAACTTGAAAGATTTATGAAACGAAATAATAGGTTTATACATTGTTTAAAAAACAACAACATTATACCCGATATTTAAAGAAATAACATACATTGTTACTTACTCCATGGCATTAGGAACTAGGAACACTGTTATCTTTATTAGTATTACTTTATGATAATAATAATAATAATAATAATAATATTTTGTATCTCAAGTTTTTGCGGAGAAATGAGCAAAATTTAAAATTTCCCTAATGTAAACTGTAAAGTACCCTCAAAGTAAATTTAATGAGAAAATGAAAATTGCCATCTTGTTTTTATATTGATAAACAATGTATAAATATAAAATATAATCAAAATCAATTGAGTGAGATTCTATAAAATATTTTTTTTTTCTTTTTGCCCTTCAGTAAACTACCTTTTATTTTTAGGGTTAGATATCTAATTCCAAACAACTCCTTGTGGAGATATTATGAAAACTCTAGATACCAAGTTTGAACACAATCGGTAAAATAGTTTCTGGTCTAGTTAAAGAAACAGACAGACGTCATTGCGAAAACAATTTTTTTGTATTTAAAGAGATCATCATGGAATGTCGACGTTTATCAAAATCTCGAGTTCGATTTTTTTTTTTGTAATCGCAATACTTCTCTCTCTGCGGAGTCAAGGTAAAGTAAAAATAAAAAAATTAAAATAACAAATAAACAGCGCTTATATAAGTAGTTGTTACAAATGAATCACGTTAACGTTAAGAGACCCGCATCGGTGGCCGCATAGTCTAACGCGTCACTCTCACAGTAGACTAGACACCCGATGACTGAGAGATAGTGGTTCGAATCTTTGACAGGTGTATTTTTTCCAAAATAGCTTTCTACTCTCCCTTCACGCAAATGCGGGTACACTTCATTTAAATATAACAATCAAAATAATTTAAGCCATTATCATAACTAGTACATAAGTGTATAACCTGAACGGGTAGTAAGACCCGATGCTAAAAAATTAAAACTTTTTGCATCCTAACATAATTAAGAAATATTTTTATACCCTTGGTGTGAAAAAAAAAATCAATCTTATGCATCTAGTTATTCTTTTTATTTATCGCTTCCCTGATCGTCACGGTTTTAGCATAATCAAGGCTAGAACTTGGCAATCAAAATGCTTACATAACGGTCTATTACCTGGTCAGACAATCATTAGTTCCGCCTTGCAGTTATTAACAATGATCCACATCAATCTACCTTATGTAAATGTTTTATGGTCATTATCAGCTAATACCCTTTCTAGATTTAAATATTTTTATCTCGCCAGGAGTAATTATAGCCAAATTATTCTATATCACTTAGTATGGCTTAAATCTTTGATTTTATACTTATTTTTATGTTGTATTTTAATAAATTTTGTAAGGTGATCTGGCGGTCTAGGGGTAAAGTGTCAGACTTCTGTGCTGGCGGCCGGGGTTCAATCCTCGGTCCCGGCACAGATTTATCTGATTACCAAACCCTTCCTTCACCTCTGACAAGACATCTTGTGAATGTGTGGAGTGCCAGGCATCCACCGTGGTTCGGATTCCACGTTAAACTGTAGGTCCTTCCTTTCATCTCACAATCACCCTACTATAACACAGCGTAAGTACGTATAACCCGAACGGGTAGTAAGACGTGGTGCTAATAATAATAATAATAAATTTTGTATGCTCTTAGCTCAGCGTACAATCATTTTTTAATTTATTACTACTTCTTACTAACCGTTCTGGTTATACGCTTTTGTACTAATTACACTGATGGCTTTGGGGATTAAGAAGGTTATATTTATAGGAATTGTACCCAAATTTGCGTGGAGGGAGAGTGGAAAAGCATTTATGTATAAACCACCCTTAGTACACCCGACCGAGATTCGAACCTTGATCTCATCATCAGTCTAGTACAATGCGAGAGTAGCACGTTAGATCATGCGGTCACCGATGCGGGTGATAAATAACAAGTAGATAAATATTATGTAATAAGATTACATTTTTAATATAAGTGGACGTCATTTTAATATATATCAGTGGACTGTGCACAGGTACGTAACTCGTCTTGTACCAACTCTGCTCTACATCATACCATGTTGAATTATGTACCTGTAGAAGTTGCATTAGCTAAAACCTCAAAAGCAATCTTATGTGATATCACGATCAGGTTCGTCCTGATTATGATAAATAATTTTAACAATTTTTTTTTGTTAACTGACTTATTCTTAGGCCCTTTTCTAGTATTACTAACAAATTATTAATATATTTGATAAATCGTGTGCAATATGGTGCCTGGTCCTCGGTTTAAAATAGAACGATAGTAATAATAATAATAATAGTGCCACTCGTAACCCAGTGTGTGGAAAGATTATCCAGTACGAATGTACCGTTGTCCAGGGGACGTACTAATGTACTAATAGTACATCCTTTCTGTGGAGGCTCTTTCCATGTCCCAATGAGATGAGGTGATGGTGATAGTGAGTATGAGGGTGATAGTAAGTATGATGGTTATAGTGAGTATGATGGTGATAGTGAGTATGAGGGTGGTAGTGAGTATGAGAGAGATAATGAGTATGAGGGTGTAGAACCAGTGGAAACACTTAAACCTAACTTACGCCTAATTTACCAAACCCTGGTGAACATAAAAATTATTCCTCTTTCGAGAAAATTCCTCTGGTACCGGCTAGGAATCTAACCTGGGACCTCTATGTCAGCAGTCAGGACATCTGACCACTGTACCACAATGCCGGTTAAGTAAATGGATGTATTCCTACCTTTCTGAGTCTGAGTAAGGCTCAGCTATGAGCCTGCCTTTGGTATGCCAAAGAGTAGGATAATACCGTTGAACTATTATTTTAGGAGAAACATCAAAGGTTCAAGTCCATCAATAACTCGTGGCTGAGGGAAGTTAATCCCGTGTGCCATCAATGAGTTAAGTGTTCAGTTATGGAAACTTTGCCTTGAAATTATAAGCTTGGTGATGTTTTCACTATTAATTCATAGTATCTTTATCAAGGATACCTCCACCATTCTTAGCAATTATCTTAGTTTCATCACGCATAAAAGCAACCGAAGCATGCGTTTGCGATAATCTCTGCCACGTTTGCGTTTATGATCTCCTGATCTCAATGCTTTTAGCTTTACATTTGGAATGTAAAATAATCCTATCGCCAGTAAGAGAAAATATTTTAAGTGCAAAACAATCAGTGTACCAATTACCAAGTGAATATCAAGTGATAACAGCTCACACTTATTACAGCTCATCATCCCTATAAAGCAAGATTGTAATAAAAACATTTAACAATAATAACATTTAAAAATAATTTAATATTTAAACATTTTATTTGGTTATAAAAATAGGTGGTCTATACCAGTTTTAAACTTGTCACCAGGAACTCCACAAAATAAATGTTACGAAATTTCCAAAGAGGAGAAGCTTGTTTTTTATATACCAAAGCATGCATACAAAGAGAGTTTAAAAACTAAACATTTACACCGATAAATTAACGAATATCAAGATGGTTGAATGTTCAATTTCAAAATAAGTGTTACGGCAAAGAACCTGTTAAATAAATAGCATAATTTCCAAGTATTCAAAATAAGATAGAACTATCTAATTTCATTGACATTACAGGGACATAATCTTCCAATTGAGTGATACAACCACATAGGGACTTACGTTGGCTTGGAATTTAAATTACCGAGAATGTGTATATAAAGCTATCTGTAGCGATAATTGATGTAAGTAATGGAATTAAAAAGAATTCAAATAGATACTAATACACATATATAGGGTTAGGCATCTAAACACCCGTCTAGGCCATCGAAAGTATTGTATTAGATAATTTAAATTCACAGAATGTAGACGATTTTATTTTGATAAATACGTGACAGAATTCGTTTGAAACCAAAATGAAAAACCACTAATAAACAAGTCTTAACTTAAAATTAATTTTCTCTAATTTGTTGGTTTTATAAAGTCTGAGATAATACAATATCAGTAAAAGTTTGAGGGGAAATATTACAGGGATTTAAATGGACTATTCCACTCTCCAAAGAACTAAATGTTCTTGAGAAGAAAGAATTAAATCAACTGAGGGGTTAGGATTTACTCAGTCATCTCTGAACACGTAGCACTATAATAACATTGACATACTTATGTTCAAATTACAAATGTCGATGTCATTATTATGTAAACTTGACTATACATCTTTACAAGGAAATGTCTTAGATCCATTCCTGTGCGGTTAGCTATAAATTACAAAAGTTTTACAGTAAATATGTATTTGAAAGCAAGCTAAGCCAAACAAACTGTTCTTCGTGATTGAAACTTTGCGAACATCAAAACAAGTAATATAATTTAGGAATACATTCAAATAGAGTAAAATATAATCCAAATACAAATTAGAATTATAACTAGTTCTAATTAATTAGATACGAATATATTTCAGCTCATACCTTGGTTAAGATTCAAAGCATTTACCAATGTAGAGGAATTTAGACATGTATTATGATAAGTCACGCCATATCACATTTTTGCTAATCCTTCCCTTTGGTTTGAAAAATGCTCTCTAAAGAGAAAGGTGGAAGGGTCAAAATGTGGTAGTCCCTCCATCTTTAGTCCCTACATCTGTAGCCTTGGTTAGAGCTAGTCCCTCCATCTTTAGTTCCTACATCTGTAGCCCTGGTTAGAGCTAGTCGCTCCAGTTTTAGTTCCTACATCTGTAGCCCTGGTTAGAGCTAGTCCCTCCAGCTTTAGTTCCTACATCTGTAGCCCTGGTTAGAGCTAGTCGCTCCAGTTTTAGTCCCTACATCTGTAGCCCTGGTTAGAGCTAGTCGTTCCAGTTTTAGACCCTACATCTGTAGATCCTGTAAGAGCTAGTCTTTTCACTTCTGTCAGATGTTTACCTGTATTAGTCATTAAAGAGTTGTTATGTTGTCACACCTGCAGAGGGCAAATCTTGGCTAGTCACGATGTTAGTGATTAAAATTTGCTCTGACAATAGACAGATATTCTGTTTCTTCCCTGTACACGTTGCCTTCAATAAAATAAAAACATGAAATTAAGTTGCTCTTAAAAGAGTGTTACTGCTCAAATGTTTAGAAACAAACAAAACAAATTAAACAAAGGGAAATACTTGGAATTAAAATAAACCGTCATAGGTCTGCCGTTCCCCCGGAATGTAAATTTATTCATTACTTTCTCCACCTCTTTAAGAAGCACATCTCTTAAATCTCTTTCAATAAACCGAACAGTGTACTCAGCCTGGTGTGATATCATCCTGAAAATAATTTAATTATTTTTATTTTCAAAATATTTCACTGTCGTGAATATTCTTGTATCTGTTTTAGTATTCAAATAAATGATTGCATTGTTTTTGAAAAACATAATGAATTTTATTAAGGAAACAATATTTAATCGTATTAATAGAATTCAATGTGAATAAAAATTAATAAAAAACTGGAACTCATAAAAGTCAAAAAGAACAATAGGTAAGATATAAACAAATGAGTTGTTATCACTATATGAATTTTAATATATTATCCATGTATGTGACTTAGACTCACATTTTTAATGTGTTATTTAACCTTTTTAGACATTGTTGAGAGACATTTAGTGTATTTTTCTTAAAATTGTCTATTGATCTCAGATTTTCTACTTATTATATCGTTGTTTATATCTTACCTATTATTCTTTTTGACTTTTATGAGTTACAATTTTTTATTTAATTTTTTTATCAATTTCATTAATTTTCATTCACATTGAATTCTATTATTACGATTGATTACATTTAATTTTATTTTATTTCCATTTGCAGAGGAAAGTATTTGATCAAACTCCGTGGGCGTACAATTTGTTTCAACACTTCAAGATGATACAATAAGTATGCCACCAATTTATATCTTGAGCTAATTCTATCCAGTCCACCTCATTACACTCTACACACTTCTCATCCTTTTTCTCAAGTAGCCTTCCTTCACTATAAATCAAGTTCAGCCTCCTAAGCCTTCTAAAAATAAATGTTGGCCCAGTTTAACACAATAATTTGTGGTCTTAGATTCGCCGAAAATGTTCCTGACGATGTATTTCACGGACTTAATAAATGTGAACACTTTTATGATGAATTTTCATCGAAACTTACTGTGCATCAAGACATTAGAAAGTTTTTTTCACACAAATGTGAATCCATTTGAATACTACTGTACATGATTTTTTAAGGTATGTTATTATTATTATTATTATTATTACTAGCACCGCGTCATACTACCCGTTCGGGTTATACGCACTTACGCTAATGTGTAATGGAAGGGTGATTGTGAGATGAAATGGAGGACCTACAGTTTAACGTGGGATCTGAACCACGGTGGAGACCTGTCGTTACACACATTCACAAGTTGTGATTAATACATATCTTGTCAGAGGTGAAGGAAGGGTTTGGTAATCAGATAAATCTGTGCCGGGACCGGGGATTGAACCCCGGCCGCCAGCATAGAAGTCTGACACCTTACCCCTAGACCACCAGGTCACCTACGTTATAGGTATGTTCAACACACTTTTCCTCGTTTGTTTTTAATTATCTTTATAATCATAAATTGTACATAATGTGAGTCATATTCACTTATAGTAAGTGCATTAATTTATAACTATTTCTAAATACAATAGGCTACACAATATCACGTATAAAATGATCGTTTCTATACTTCGAAGTTTATATTTATATAATTTTTATGGGGCCATCGATTTCTACTCTACAACATATTTAATAAAGTATTTCAAATCTTTTCATTATATATCCAAGCTTTCTTCTTCTCTAGAAATGTTTCAAAGAACTGTATATATAGAATATTCGATGAGTCACCCTCTTTTCGGCGTTGATGTTTTAGCACTGCTTGACAACCGCGTATTAAATCACAGTCTGCATACAGCGTATGTTTGTTATATCGAGTGTACTCCAAACTGAATTAACTAGCTTGGACAAACATTGATACTCACGGAAAACGTACACTCTTAAAGATGCTCATTTGAGTTCGTAGGTATATATATATATCACTGCGTCTTACTACTCGTTTGGGCTATACGGCAATGTAGCCAACTAACTATTACGCTAATGGTTTTAGGAACTAGGAAGGTCATATTTGCGTGGATGGAGAGTGGAAAACCATTTAGGAAAATCACCGACCGAGATTAAAACCTCATCGTCCCCGTTATCGGCAGTCTAGTCCACTGTGAGAGTAGCGCGTTAGATCATGCGACCACCGAAGCAGGTGTTATTTATTTATTTGATATATTTAATGGGCTCTTTCTGAACCGACTGATTATATCAGCACACTAACATTTTCTCTGAGCGAAAGTGAAAGATCCTATCAAGTTTGACTGGCAAAGGTACAATTGAACCTCCATATATCGTAGCCGATGGTTCCATAAAAAACAGATGTATAGAAACCATCTTTTTTATACATGATATTGTGTAGACTATTGTATTTAGAAATATTTCCTAATCAATGCAGTCATTATAAGTGAATATGAATAATATTATGTAGGCCCCCAAGCTATATTCATAAAGATAATTAAAAACAAAAGTGTTGAACATACCTTAAAAAAACAATAGCAAGCATGAACTGTCTGTTAGAGATAATGACACTAACTGAAACTGATTTAAAGAGGATTAAGGTTACTTGAGTTAAGAGGTGTGAAAAATGTGGAGACAATACGACCCCGCTAGGTGACCCGTACGCGTCGCAAAGACCTTAACCAAATATTTCCTTTTTCCTCTTGCAACATCTCCATTCTATTTTTTTTTCCTCGCGTGTTTTTATAATGTCATCGCCATTACTGGAGGAAAATCCAGATTTATCTTGAAAGAAATTCAATATAAAGAACTTTTATATATATAGAAACAGTTTTTTTAAAATCTAATTTCACGAAGGCTCACCAAAATTTTGATATATAGATAATTTCAATGTACGAAAGTTTGTTATATAAAGGTCCAACCCACTGTATTTTCACATTTACTTCTGCTCCGAAAGTAAGTTATGCTACAGATTTTTTATCGCTCAACGAAAATCCATCGACCAGCAGCGGGGTTTGAACCCACGAGCATTTTACCCCCCCGAGGTCAGCAAGTGGATAGTACAAGAGTTTTTTTTATTTATTTATGGGTTTAGCACAGAGTCTTACTACCCGTTAGGGTTATACGCTTAAGTACTAATTACGCTGATGGATTAGAAATTGGGAAGGTTGAATTTATAAGAAGTGAACCCGCATTTGCGAGAAAGGAGAGTTGGAAAAATCACCCCTAGTTCCCCCGACCAAGATTCGAACCTCAATGTCCCCATCCTCGTCAGTCCCTCTCAACGTGACTAGCGCGTTAGCTAACTACGCTCCCTAGACGGGTAGTACAAGAGTTAAGCCACGACTATTTCTCAGGGGTTATTCTGAAAACTGGTGATATATTCTTGCTAGCGTTCCGAGCTAGTGTAAGGGTGTGATCGCAATGCTCTACAGATGAAAGGCTGTGCTATTTTAAAATTTGCTAAATTAACTTGGAGAAGTCTAATGAGGGTATAGCTTTGAATGGAATTGCATCCCACTTTTTTTTTATATATAATCAAAGGAAACGTTACGTGATTAAAGGAACATCGTATTTAGCTTTCCAACGGCTATACTTGTAACGTACAAATTATCATAAGAATGAAGAGAGATACTCGTCCAGAAATGTACATGTTGACGAAGGTAGTTTTTTTAAAATTATGTATTATTATTTTAGCGTTTGGCCTATATGACTGGGAGAGACATGACATCCAGGTTCGATCGCTTGTAAGTAGACTATTAGCCTCTAAGGGTACAACATAGGAGGTTGTCTGTATGTAGACTATTCGCCTCTCTGGTGACAGAACGTTATCCAGGGTACAACATAGGAGGTTGTCTGTATGTAGACTATTAGCCTCTCTGGTGACAGAACGTTG
>CABFOV010007063.1:0-20501 GCA_902141375.1 Timema poppense | reverse complement strand
TAAGACGCGGTGCTAATAATAATAATAATAATAATAATCGTTTCGTTAGTTAGGAACGCGGTTAAGGCTGAGTGAGGCATAATCACCTGAGTTAATGCCACATGTTTAAAATTCATACAAAAGGCCTGCTAGCACTGTTTCTCTTTGACACATCGGCTAGTAACATTTTATATTTACCCGCTTCGTTGGCCGCAAGGTCAAACGCGCTACTCTTACAATCAACTGGACTGCCAATGACGGGTAGATAGAGTTTCGAATCTCGGTCGGGTGAATTGAGGGTAGGTTTTTTATAAAAGATCTTCTAATTTCCTTTAATGCAAATGCGGGAACACTTTATTTGAATATAGCCTTCCTAAACCATAAAACCACTAGCGTAATTAATATATAAGTGTATAAACTGAACGGGTAGTAACAATCGGCGATAAAAAAAAACTTTATTTCTAATTTTTTTCCTGCACCATGACTTCTTACTACCCTTCCAGGATATCCAAATATTTACAATAATGGAGTAGGTGTGAGAAAGATAGATTCTAGTATAAGTGTACCTGCATTCACGCGGAAGAAAAAGTTAAAAACTATTTAGGTAAAACCCACATCGGGGGGTAGTATGGTATAACGCTTTGCTATCGCCTTTGACTGGATTGCAGGTGACGGGGAGATCGGGGTTCGAATCCGGGACAAGTGTATATAGAGTGTATTTTACTAAATATTTTCCTAACCTCCTTTCACTCATATCCGTTTCCTTTACATTTTACGTTCCTCGTCCCTACCCTATTATCGAAAATATGTGGATGGTCTAAACGGGTAGTGAGTGATATTAGAAGTACAATAATTTAGGAAAAACTACCTTCAGTACATGTGACTGGTCACCAGTAACTTATACAGTACCATATTATTATTATTAGCACCGCGTCTTACTACCCGTTCGGGTTATACGCACTTACGCTAATGTGTAATGGTAAGGTGATTGTGAGATGAAATGGAGGACCTACAGTTTAACGTGGAATCCGAACCACGGTGGAGGCCTGGCATTCCCCACATTCACAAGATGTATTTTCAGAGGTGAAGGAAGGGTTTGATAATCAGATAAATCTTTGCCGGGACCGAGGTGATGATAGTGGTTATTGAGGAGTGAGCCAGTGGAAATCTTAACCTACCTTAAGCCTAATTAACCAAACCTTGATGGCCGTTGAGATAATTCCTCTTATGAGAAAAATAGCCAAGGTAGTAGCCGGAAAATGGAACTCGTGATCCCTAGGTTCGTAGCCAGGAGCACTGATGACTGCATCACAGGGCCGAATAACGATGGTAGGTAACCCTATAGCAGGGGTCGGCAACTTTTTGGGCCTTGACCGACTTACAAGATTATCAAAGATCCCGCGATCACCCAATCTTTCTCCGCTCTACTTTTTGCTTAAATTTTTAAATTACTATAAAGCCACATAGATGACTCACTCACTCACTGACATTAATGTGTACCCACTTACAGGTGAGCTAGAAACTTGAAATTTGGCAAACTTGTAGCTTCTAGTCTGTAACCTACGGGAAAATTCCAGAACGTTAAAAAATATAGTTTTTAACCCCCCAAAAAAATTCAAAATAGCGGAGCAGCTTTAAAGTCAGTGCGGAACTTTCTTTGGAGGTCTTTTGTGGCTAAACGGTAAGACCAATCAAAAAACGGCTATGGAACTACGTTAGTTTACATCCACTCGCAAAGAAATCTCACTGGGGGATTGGGGGCGGAGCCCCCAACGAGCAAAGCGAGTGTGTGCGTATATATATATATATATATATATATATATGTATATATACACACTAGCAATCCCGCATGGCGTTGCCCGTGACCCACTGTGTTATAATAATTACATAATCCCACCCCCGCCCCCATAGTTTCCGATTCGCCATGATAATTTAATTATCAGAATAACAATATTTTCTTCAAAAGTTTGTTAAAAACAGCATAGTTAAAAAAGTTAAATAAAAATTTATAAATCCATCCACCTGAGTTCCAAAATTTCATATCTCACAAACAAACTCACCGACAAGTACTTCCTTTTATTATTTTATATATACGAGTATATATGCATATATATTTGTGAGTGTGTTCCTAACCTTCAACCTTTCCTCAAATAATAATGCCCGCAGTATTCTAGAAAAAAAAAGAATAATTTAAATATCCATTACGTTTTCATTTTCTTATAACATTTTCGATTATCGCCGATCAGGGTTATTTTTATCATAAATATTATTTTAAAGTATTTGATATACCTACGAGTTTACAAGCGAGAAAGATAAACTCCTAATAAATGTGGGTGCATTTCCACTGAAACAAACCTTCCTAATCCCTAACACATTAGCGTAATTAGTGCATATGAGTATAACCGGAATTTGTAGTACGATACAGTACTGAAAAAAACTGAATTTAATTATGATTATCTATTTTTCCAACTTAAGAAGATGACAAAAAACTTTTCTACCACTCTGTGTGGTTAAATAATTGTTAAATCAATGACATCACTAACCACTAACTTTTCTTGTTCTCCAAAAGAGCGTCACACATTAACTAAGACAAGGACACACTTACCTAAAGAGACAACTCAATATGTTAAAAGGTTCTTAGCAAAAATAAAACGTCATTATTGACACGTTCCAAATTTAAACTTAACCTTCTACAACGCTGCCTGCACAGATTAATTTCCGTTCAGGTGAAAGAAATACGACAAAGATGCAATATAACACTAACCCACAATAAGATCCAGTCTTACGAATTAATAACTGGGAATATATATAGATACACAGGAATTCGCCAGAGACAGAAAGATGTTTCCAAGTGAGGTTTGCTGCGTTCTTCATATGACAAGAGTGAAATTAGTATCAGTTTAGTTGTTTACTAATTTAAAAAAAATTATTTTCCATTGTGTTGTATTTTTTAAGAATATATGGTAGAATACATTATTATCATTATTACCACCGCATCTTACTACCCGTTCGGGTTATACGCACTTACGCTAATTGTGTAATGGTAGGGTGATTGTGAGATGAAATGGAGGACCTACAGTTTAACGGGGGATCCGAACCACGGTGGAGGCCTGGCACTCACCACATTCACAAGTTGTGATTAATACACTTCTTGTCATAGGTGAAGGAAAGGTTTGGTAATCAGATAAATCTGTGCCGGGACCGAGGGTTGAACCCCGGACCCCCAACACAGAAGTGTGACACCTTACCCCCTAGACCACCAGGTCACCAAGTAGAATCAAGAAAACCACATTTAAATATGACGTCAAAGTCCAGATTTTTTTTTCTTTTCTTTTTAGCACGGCGTCTTACTACACATTCTGGTTATACGTTTATGTACTAATTACGATAGTGGATCCGACCGAGATTCGAAGCTCGATCACCCCCTTATTGGCAATCTAGTCTATTGCGGGAGTAGCACGTTAGATTAAGCGGAAACTTAGGTGTGTGTTCTGGCTGTATTGTCTCGGGTGTTCAGGCTGTATTGCCTCAGGTGTTCAGGCTGTATTACCTCGGGTGTTCTGGCTGTGTTGCCTTGGGTGTTCTGGCTGTATTGTCTCGGGTGTTCTGGCTGTATTACCTCGGGTTTTCTGTTGTCTCGGGTGTTCTGGCTGTATTGTCTCGGGTGTTCTGGCTGTATTACCTCGGGTTTTCTGGCTGTATTGTCTCGGGTGTTTTGGCTGTATTGTCTCGGGTGTTCTGGCTGTATTACCTCGGGTGTTCTGGCTGTATTGTCTCGGGTGTTCTGGCTGTATTACCTCGGGTTTTCTGGCTGTATTACCTCGGGTTTTCTGGCTGTATTGTCTCGGGTGTTCAGGCTGTATTGCCTCAGGTGTTCTGGCTGTATTGTGTAAGTTAAATGTTATCCGAGAGGTTAGATGGCTCTTAAGGTCATCTTCCACAAGAAATATTTAAAATTCTGATCAATGATCAATAGCATTCAATTTCACACTATTTCTATTTCATACCTTTAACAATATTGTATAGTAAAAAAGTTGCATTGCATTTCTTAATGAACACGTCCCACTCATCTGGAACGTGAAGTCTTTGCAGACCATGAAAAACAGCGGTCTTGAGCTGACGTGCAATGTTCTTTGTACAACAGACTCAAAATGCCCACTTGCGTTGAATATAATTACTTTACATTCATTACTGTTTCCAGCCTGTGGTCAGTTCTTTATTCAGGCCATATATTTTCCACCACCGGCTGGCTAGGCCTGTCGTAGCTTTTTATGTCTTATAGTCTAACTTAAGACTAGGACAGGCACAACATCTAGACCCCCGACCGTTAATTCATCCCTGCTGCATTTTTTGCCATGCCAAGAATCAAACCTGAGACCTTAAGGTGCAGCAGAAGGGAGCAAGAGTAATTTTACGATTTTTATAACATTACATTTTTTTGGCCAAAATGAATCAAATATTTCTCCAGTAGCAACGTAGAGTTTGGTTTTCTGCACATTCTCGTATCAACAGATCTTGAATATCTGTCAAGGGTGTCCTAGAATTTGGTCAAAATATTTTCAATAAATAGAAAAAGTTTTGACAAAATGACACTATTTCTCAATTCTCACTCATTTTCTGTATGACAAGCAAGGAGAACTCTAGCTGGTATGGTAGAATCTTTTTTAATATCCATCATACAATACTATTCATCATACCTTTCAAGTTCAAACATAGACGTGATAGACCTAAATATACTATAAAATGGTTAAATAATTATATTTTTCAGCGTTTAAATAAATGTGAAAATAGAATTATTACATAAAAGTTGAAATTATTATCACTAAATAAAGAAAATAAATTTTTCCAGATTAAAATTTCGATACTGATACTTACTGTTCTCGATACTTTTCTTTCGATACTAGTACGGTATCGATATTTTTCTTTCGATACCGCATCCCTACTCCCGAGTCGAATGTGGCTGCGTTATCTGATAGCTCGTGATCTTAACTGATCAAACATTTGTAGCTGACGATTTCCGCACGTCCATCATAGACTCTGCCTTAAAATATGAGTGAAGAATGACCCTGGGCATGGGACTACACCTGGATAGCTCAGTGGTTAGAGCATTGACGTACTAAGCCAAAATTCCAGGGTTCGGTTCCCGTATCAAGGTGTCATTTTTCAATTTAAAGAACACAATTACTCTAGCCAATAAAAGTACTTTATATTGATATAAATGTACCCTATACGGGATTCCAACAAATTCCAGGGGGGCGGGGGGTTCCAGACACCCCGAGCCTCCACTTTCGAAACCCTTTCTAACTATGGAGACCGGAGAGTTTAACTATTTAACAACCCAGTTGATAAAGGTCGTGGATAAAATTTTCGAGTTTAGATTGAAGTAAATTTTAAGAAAAGATATTGCGAAATAAATTATATGTCACAATCACTTTCTAATATAGTCTAATAAAGTTTTTCTAAAAAAATAAACATATTTTTGGTCATTGTATGAAACACTCTTCAGATATAAATTTGGAACAAAGTTATTATATTCATTATACATCATTAGTTTTATTTAATCAATCAGTAAACTACTATACTTTTTTTTAAATATTACAGTGCTATTTATAATGTAGAACACTCCCTAGATTTTCATTTTAAATAAAATCGTTTGAGCCATTTTTGAAATATTTAAATTTTAAAACATTTGTCATCAGTAAACGACTTATAAGTAAATATTTTTCTCTAAAAAATTATAATTTAGCAATATGCCTATTTATCATGTAAAACGCACCCTAAATTTCAAATTTGAACAAAAACGTTAAAGCCACATTCGAAATATTTTGAATTTTAAAAAAATGTTCACAATTAAACTACCTATAAGCAATTTTTCTCTGAAAAGCAAGTACTCAGTTCTATTCATCATATAAGACGCTCCTAAGATATACTTTTTAACCCAAATCCTTGAAACACGCTTGCATGGCCGCATGGTCTAACGTGCTAACCTCACAGTAGATTTTACTGCTGATAACGGGGAGATGAAGGTTCGAATCTCCGTCGGGTATACTGAGGGTGTTTTTTCTAAAATTGTTCACCACGCTACCTAGACTCAAATACGGTTACACTTCCTCAAAACATAACTTTCCTAGTTCTAAAAACCATTAGTGTGAATAGACACAAGCGTATAACCCGAACGGTTAGTAAAACACAAAACTAAGGGGGAAAAAAATCATTTAAGAAATTTTCTAGAAGCATGTATTTTTCGAAAATAAGTCTTTAGTAAACCACCCTTAACCGAATTTTCTCCCAAAACATAAGTATTATTTGTCATGTCAAATACACCCAAGGTGTCCATTCTGAACAAACATCCTCGGTCAAAATTGGTCACACCAACAATTAATGTCGGTTAGATCCATCTTCATTCCGCTTGGGCCACCTTCCAAAACCTGATTTTTCAATCCCTTTCATCGTCGAAGGCTCAATTTTTAAGTAATTTAATATTGAGTGCCACAATTAGGCTAATTTGACATTGATATTGAAACAAGTATTCCCAAGGTTTTTGTCTTGTAACTAGAGAAAAGCTTTCCGGTAGTAAACATTTATTGTTTTTTTTTATTTTAATTGCTACACATTATTCCATTGGTGATCTTTTTTTTCTTTTTTTTGTTGGCTTTACAATGATGACAGTTTTGAAGTCAATAATGGTGGTTGTGCTAAGTTAAAGACTTTTACATGCTTTTTCCCCTGTTATTTTAATTGATCGTTTATCTTGACATTAGAATGTCGCCTTCAGTTTAATTATCTATAATAAGATGTCAAGCTCATTAGACATTCCAAACACGATGGTTTGTTTCAGGAAACGCTGTTGGATCAGACTTACGTCATACTGCTTAGCTGCAAGCGATCTAGGCCATGCCATCGGCATGACTTCGGAAACAGTAGAGTTGCTGACAGCTTTGGAGGTCCTTAAATAAACAAATGTTTTAAATACGCATGTGTACGCATAAGTACAGTAGCCCCATGGCTATTATGGTGCTGACTGACAGCTCACAGCTGACTTCTGACAGTCAACATTTATGTATATATCTAAATTTTGGCTGTCAGACGTGACAGCTGCTAAACACATGGTTTTGCAGATCATCTGGTTCATCGTAGGGATACATAATTTGGTCTGGTAACTTTTCAAAGTCGTCAGCTGTCAGTCAGCACCAAAGAAGCCATGGGGCTACTGTACTCATATGTACTAATTACGCTAATGTGTTAGGGATGAGGAAGGTTTAACTTAAAGGAAGTGTACCCACATTTGCGTTGAGGGAGAGGGGGAAATTATTTATTTAAAAAACCACCCTCAGTAACCCGAGTGGGATTCGAGCCCCTCTCCATCAGTCTATTCTATTGAGAGAATAATGCCTTAGATCATGCAGCCACCAAACCTGGTCTCCCTTTATAAAATGGGTATGTATATTATTAAAAAGAAATTTTGATGTTTTTATTAATATATTTTATTTTTTAAGTATTTTGTGGATTGACACGTTTGCCAAAAAACAAGAGAAGAACAGAGAAGTGGCCACGTGACTAGTTCTAATCCAATCACAAGCTTTCCTGTGTGAGCTGTTCTGCTAAAGTTCAGCTCACCTTCACTTCGTCTGCTCTACCTGAGATGTTCGGCACAGGAAGAATAAATCAAATCAGTGCGCATGCGCTTAAGAGCTAGAAACGATTAGACAGCTTGGTTATATTTTATAAGAAGATTTGAAATAACCTGTTAAAGGGTATGTATTGGATTGTGCCATGTCACAGCATATAATTTTGACTACATCCAGTAGAAATGTGTTGATTTGAGTTTAGTGTTTAGAAAGCACACGCTAAATACCGCAATTCACCAAAGGAATCTTATAAATGTTGTTTAACCAACTCAAGACATGTTCGGTAATGGAATTTTCCTCAAAGGTTCACGTTGCTTGTGGTGTGTTGCTAGGGTAAGAAGAGTTTGTTAGAACTGTGCATGTGATATATTCTCCCCAACAGCGAAAACAAGTTCTGCTCTACATGCCTCACATGGGAATGTAAGTTCGTTGATACCTGACCAATGATTGATCTACTGAGTGATGAACACAATTCACATGTACAGTTAAAACAAGCTCTGCTCTACATGCCTCACATGGGAATGTAAGTTCGTTGATACCTGACCAATGATTGATCTACTTAGTGATGAACACAATTCACAGGTACAGTTAAAACAAGCTCTGCTCTACATGCCTCACATGGGAATGTAAGTTCGTTGATACCTTGTGTGCTCGTTGATACTTGACCAATGAGTGTTCTACTGAGTGATGAACACAATTAAAAGGTACATTTTAAATTAGCTCAGCTTATTCTGGTAGCGTTTCACGCCATGCCTCTGTATCACGTATCACTTTCTCTTGTTTGTAAATAATGTGAGTAGATTTTAAACCAGTTGATATGTACAGTACCATTGCAGTTGATACAGAAGGGAATACTGAATAGGAGGCGTATGTGCCAAAGTAGCGTAAGGACTTGGTGGAAATAACTTCATCATGTCGATTTTTTTAGACTTTCGTCTCTTTAAATTTGTTTCGCAGGTGATTAAAGCCAGCGTTGGTGGTCTTGGGGTAAAGTACGCTCCTTAGGATCAGATTTTCGTGGGTTCAAATCCCACCGGGGTCGACGTATTTTTCATTGGTGAAAAATATGTGTAACACAGCCTACTCCGGGCAGGAAGTACAGCCGTCAATCCCATGTCAAAGAACTCTGGAAGGTTTGTGAAAATACCTTTCCCATCAAAATTAGTAGTCCCTTTCGCTATCGCTCATAGAAATTCTTGTGTGCTGATATCATCAGTGGGTTCAAAAAGTGCACGTTAAATACCTCAAATTAATGAAGAAAAATAGTGACTAAGCTCTTTTTGAAAAATATTGAGCTCGCACCAAAACAATAAACATTTTACGCTTGGTTTGGCTAAAACATATTTTATCTTATTTTTGTTAGGATTTTAACCTTGAATGAGGTAAGGGGCAGTGGGATTGTGGTGGTGGGGGGGAGGGGGGTTTCCGCATCATCGAATTCCATGTTCTGCTAACCGCTTGCACCCCTTAAAAATCCTAAGTCGGGCGTCACCATTTTTGCCTATTTTAAGGAGGGATTAAAATGTTTATAAAGAGGTGTATTGCCCAAAGGGCTACATTGTGTTGGGCGCATTTTAAACACGCCTCAATGATCTGCGTCAATGTTCTAATAGTCTAAGTCAGGGGTTACCAAAATTTTTGAGACCGCGCCACACTTCACATGCCGGATTTTCCGTGCGACGCCCTTATAACCAATATTTTCAAGGAGCATTAGAATACGGAACTAATATGAAGGGAGCTCTTTCCAAAGAAGAAAAAGTATTTGTTTTCTTTTATGATTTATTCAATTTTTTTAAATATGTCGATTACACGTATTGAAAATTTCCCTATAATACATTATAAGTTTTAGTTTTCCCTTATAGCAGTGATTCCCCGGACTAAGACTGGCGACGCCCCAGGTCATCGCGGCGCACAGTTTGGGAACTCCTGGTCTAGGTCGGTAAGACTCACTATCGCAATATACTGGACTGACGATAGTGTGGAAATTGAGGTTCAAGTTCCGGTCAAATCTGTGCTGTTTTTAAATAACTTTTTGTAAGCATCAAAATTTTCAAAAATGGCTGAAGGAACACTAAGATACTACTTCATAATAGCTTCTAGGAGCGTCTAATTTTCTAACATTAATTGGGGGGAAGAGGAGGGTAGAAAGTCCCTAAAAACTTTTTTTTTGTTACTAACCCCCTCCCCCGTTTTTCCTTACATAAATAAAGTTCCACCCCTACTGTATTATATTTGCACCAGTGGCGGCTCGTGTATAGGCACTGTGGAACTGCAGCACTTGATATTATCGATAACATTTAATATAATGAGTCCTTTTTTCTTTAATTCTGTCTTTATTTTTGTAGTAAAATAAGTATTCCTTAAGCTTAGTGTCAGTACTTCAGTAGCCATCCCCCAGTTTATGAAAAAGATATAAAAATCTTTGTATGGAACTGTGTGCTTCACAGTGCCAGTGATGTGGTGTTTGACTGTTGTGCGCATGCACCCCCACTAATTTTAGCTACGAGCCGCCACTGATTTGTACCACGTCTTTCTACCCGTTCGGATTTTATACGCTTGTGTACTAATTATGCAAGTGATTTTAGGGATGATGAATGATATATTTAGAAGAAGTGCACCAATATTTGTATGTAAAGCCATTTTGTGGGGAAAAAGACCTCAATACACCCGAACGAGATACGAACCTCAATCTCCTGGTCATTGGAAGTCTAGTCTACTGCGAGAGTAGCGTCTTAGACAATGCGGCCACCGAAGTGGGTTTTACCTCCCTACTTATGTGGTGGTTGTCTGTGGCCATCTCCACAGATCATTACTCTTTACTCTAAAAGTGTTGTGTGTGTGTGTGTGTGTGTGTGTGTGTGTGTAAGAGAGAGAGGGAAAGATACAGCAGAAGAGACTGTTTGCAGAGTGAGGACTTAGAACTTGATGGTTCAAGGCTAAGCGAGTAGTCCTAGGGCATAAGAAGAGAGGGTAGGGGGAGAAGAGATAGCGCAGTGTTGCCATATTTGATTCCCTACTTGGGCAACTACAATCTCTAATGGTCTTCTAGCCTTTGAAATATCATAGTAACGTTTTCCCACGACCTTGTAATTGAAACCAAATATTTGTATTTTATGTTTTTGTTACACGTTTAATTAATTGATCATACGCATTTATTTTTCACCGCGTCTCCCTAACAGTTTGGGTTAAACGCAAATATATTAAACAAAATATACCCGCATTTGCTCGGAAGGAGCCTGAGAATAAATTGAAGGGATGAAAATCCTCAGTATGCACAACCGTCAACGGAAAACCAGAATGGATGAGCTTGACGTTTAGTTCGCCGGTGCGGGCGAAACAAGGTATTAAGAATTCATTTTTTTTTTAGGTTAGATATTGATCCGCATGGATGAACACGCGGTCTAAATGTCGAAATTATTTGGCCTGGATTTCTAGTGACGGGTAAGTCTGGTGGTGTCGGGAAAATTGCGCTTGGGAAAACTACGCCTTCCCAGAAAAAAATGGAAAACTGCGCCCTCGCATGAATCATCACACTAATAGTTGGGAAAATTGCACCCACACGACCTTGTCTGTCTCACCTAAAGGGGGCCACGGTGTTTTGGGGGTCACAGTGCTCACGCGTAAGGTACCGGCTCGATGTAAGGCGGCCAGGACGCGTTCTGGGTCCAGGCACGTTTAATATAAACGAGCACTAGACTGTCTTTGACACCTTCCAGTACTGACAGATCTCTAAGACTTCTGTCGGGGCGGCCTCTGGGGAATGTGACGGAAGAGGTCCGGCATAGCTAAGACCCCGACGAGGTGATATGTGTGTGAGGAGCGAGGGCCCTCTCGACATGCACTAAGCTGTTGTAACGGGGATAGCTGGTCAGGGCACCTCCTCTTGGTTTTGGGGACTTTTAAGAACGAAAGTTGAGAAGACGGTTGTTCGGAGGCTGAGCTCCTGACTTCCTCGTGATTATGCAATCCCTAGGAGGAGCCAACTCCCCCCTCCAACCGGTCCCACTGAAGAAGGGGGTTCTCAAGTAACTTAAGGCAGACTGGCATGGAAGGGCTGGAACTTTTTTTTGGGGGAGGGGGGAGCCTTAGTACCCGAAATGGCACTCGTGGACTTCGGTCCATGTCAGGCGAAGAGGTTCCGGTCCCGATAGGTATCAGTGGTCGCATTGTTAGGAGCCACAGAGCCTAGGTACAGTGTAGCTGGGAGGCCCTTCGGGGGGTCTCTCCGGAGATCTAGTGAACACCCTTTCTCACCTAAATAATATTAACACGGTCGTGTGGGCGCACTTTTTTCACTTTCCTCGCGACCTTACAGTTTCCACCGGCGTGTTTAGGAGGGGGGGGGGAGGGTATTTCAAATAGACTCATCGCACATCGTGAGGTCTTGAGGAGATCAAAGAACATCGATGCATCGCACCTGTCACTTTGCTTGTTGTTTAGGTTAGGTTATGTTAGGTTAGGATTTTTGATGAAACAAAGATTAGTGTGTATCTGTAAGCATTTGATGTGAACGTATAAATAGAAGTTACCAAACTAATTATTGACGATTTTTTGAATCTAGGCTAGACTTTTCAAACACTTTTATAGGTCCTAGGGCGTACTTGTTTTTTAAGTGTGTAAAACAGTGTTTGGGGTACAGTTTTCCCACCTAATGGTGTGATGATTGGTAGGAGGGCACAGTTTTCCCACCTAATGGTGTGATGATTGATGGGAGAGTACAGTTTTCCCACCCAATGGTGTGATGATTGGTAGGAGGGCGCAGTTTTCCCACCTAATTGTGTGATGATTGATAGAAGGGCGCAATTTTTCCCTTTTTTTTTCTGGGAAGGCGCTGTTTATCCGGGCGCAATTTTCCCTAATATCCGGTTGGGTATCTAAACCCATTCTGGTATACTAAGGGTGTTTTATTCTAAATAATTCCCCAATCTCTTTCCTCGTAAATGTGAGTATATCTCTCCTAGATTTTTTCCTTCCTCATTTTTATACCTCTAGCGTTATCATTATATATTAATGGCGAGTTTGAAAACAATAATGAGGATAACGCAATAAAGTAGAATTTCAATAATTCATGCTTCGAAAGTTTGAGGTTTCGTTGAATCTGAGCCAGTAAACAGAAGAAGTAAAAATGCATGTAATAAACGCGTATGCTATAATATGCTAGGAGGGATAATGGACTTAGAATAGAAAAGTAAACATCATCAATTAAGTAACCAGCCCCGTGGTGTAGTGGTCAGCGATCCTGGCTACGAGCCTAGAAGTCCCAGGATCGATTCCTGGATGGTACCTTCGGTATTTTGACCCGAAATGGGAACTACCCCAACGGTCACCAGGGTTAAGTTAATTAGGATTAAATTTGGTTTTTAAGTACTGTTTCACACTAGCGTTTTGGTACCGTTGTCAAAACGTGAGATTGGTATCAAATGACAAGTCTACCGCGCGTTTAGTTCATTTCTCCATCTCGTCAACATAAGATTATGTATCTAAACGCTCCCTAATTCACTCCTCTGCCTGCGTCCAAACCGCGCCGAATCCGCTCGTCAACTGAACGCTCCTATCAGCTGAACGCTCTCATTGAAATTAATAGAACTTGAGCCACGCGGAATACGCGTGGTGTCGAGTTTCTGGCGGTCGGTCAGCGGAGGCCGCTCGGACGATTGGACCGCTCCGCCTCATGTGAACGAGTGTATGGAGTGAGCTCAATACAACTCGATACCCCGTGGACAAATCCTCCCCGTCTGAACGAGATCTAATGTTTCCGCTGGTTCCACACCCTCATACTCACTATCACCATCACCTCATTTCATCAGGACATGGAAAGATTCTCCACAGAAAGGATGTACTATTAGTACATTAGTACGTCCTCTGGACAACGTTACATTAGTACTGGATAATATTTCCACTAACTGGGCTACGAGGGACGTAGCCTAGACGCGCAGAATTATTATCAATCAGTTTAGTTACATTTATTGTATTTCAATAAATGTAATAGTGTATGTGATATTCAACACTGGTTAAGTGGAAGAGAAATCTGACACCTTGACTTCGCCAGATAAATAAAGGCTTTTATTATAATTATTATTATTATTACCGCGAGTGTCGTATTTGTTTGTTGTATTTAAAGTGTCTGTTCCTGTTGTTCGGTCATCTTATCTTGTATAGTCGCTAGTTTTTCTTACATACTGTTCGTCTGCAAGGGTGTTGCACAATATATAGGTGGAGGGGGGAAGAGAAAGCTAGAAAAGACCAGTGTTTCCAGTTCTATAGCAAAACTTTTTTAGCCAACCTAAGTAATGATTGCTTTTATACAAATATAGAGTTAATTTTCTCCACATGTTGATATCAACAGTTGTTGAATATCTGTAATGAACAAAGCAGCATTAGATGACAAACTTGGTAAATGAAGAGAAAAAGTTGTCACTAAATTCCAGGACATCCTTGACAGATCACATTTTGCGCTCCCCCCAACCCCCTTATCTGAAAAAAAACTGTGGAGAATATTATATATGGCCATTTTAAAACTAGACCCTATGTATGCCATTTTGAATGTTATTTCCCAAATATGTTGCACATATGAGATTGTCTTTCCCTAGAATTCGGGAGATATGTTCCTTTACAACAGGATTGAATTTTTCAATCAACTCAACGATCACGAGAAAATTTCGATTGTTTTTACTATAGAGGGTTTCGTGAGTTCCTCGAAAAGCCGTGTTGTACTGGGCAAGGAGCTGTGTGATGGCAAGATTTCTCGTGAGTTCCTTTGAGAAGACATGTTGTGCAGGGCAAGGAACTGAGTGATGGCTAGATCTCTCGTGAGTTCCTTTGAGAAGACATGTTGTGCTGGGTAAGGAACTGAGTGATGGCTAGATCTCTCGTGAGTTCCTTTGAGAAGACATGTTGTGCTGGGCAAGGAACTGAGTGATGGCTAGATCTCTCGTGAGTTCCTTTGAGAAGCCATGTTGTGCTGGGCAAGGAACTGTGTGATGGCAAGATCTCTCAGCAAGGAACTGTGTGAAGGCAAGATTTCTCGTGAGTTCCTTTGAGAAGCCATGTTGGGCTGGGCAAGGAACTGAGTGATGGCAAGATCTCTCGTGAGTTCCTTTGAGAAGCCATGTTGTGCTGGGCAAGGAACTGTGTGATGGTAAGATCTCTCAGCAAGGAACTGTGTGATGGCGAGATCTCTTGTGAGTTCCTCGAAAAGCCATGTTGTGTTGGGCAAGGTGGCAAGATCTCTCGTGAGGACATTTTTCCGTTGCTCTTTTTCCTGAGCAATCAATCTTTGATTTTCGTCATCAATTGCCTTGCCAGTATTATAATCTCTTTTCTGCTTCAACTCTATTACGTAGCACTTTAAGTGGTTATAAAAGTCTCATGTTGGGAAAGAGTTTTTCCGATGTACCTTCAATCACAGTTTCCATTTCCATCAGATAATGTAGTGTTAGTAATTTCTGTGTTAAATATCTTGCAACAAAAACAGTATACACTTCCCTTAAACTGGGGATACATTAGGCAACATCTTTTGATTTTCTCACCATTGGAAGTAGACCGATAGTAAAATACGTTGGAAAATGATATTTTTGTACCATCTCTAGAGTATTTGTCTAATACTGTTGGGATTGGTCCTTGCGAGATAATAAAATCACGTTCAGTTTCGTATGTTTATACTCGTCAGTGGAATAGGGGATATATTATCATCAGTTAAAAGAGAAGTCTCACAGAGTTAACTACTAGTTTTCTTCCCTCTCTTTATATTTCATACATTGGTGTCTAAGTGCGATAGTGCTTAGACTGCCTAGGTGTGGTAAGTTAAGATGAAACCCGCTTCACAAATAGCTTCCAACTCACTAAGTAGGCAACGTTGTTAGATTTTTTTTATTTTTTTTTGCCCTAGGACATCCCTCTGTGGTTCACGAGCCCCAGGCTGGGCAGGTTGTAATGGGAAACAAGTGAGAGGTAAAAATGCGGGGAATGACAAGTTCTCGTTTAAGGTTAGTGTAACAATGGCGAAGGTTTTCCTTGAGTGATTTTAATACGCAATCACTGGAATAAATTTAATTGGCTGTCAGTAAGAAGATATAGTTGTAATTCTACCAACTTTAGGATTGAATAATTAGTTATATTTACTACCCATCCGACATATCCTCAAATTTATAGGAATGTAAATTTGTTTTGGAAAATTACAATGGATTCGTTAGCGGGGACGTTAGTGAAGACTCACCCCCCTTCCCTATATAAAATTTTCAAATTGGACACTTTTAATACTTTGAAAGAAACCTTGAATTATTTTACCCAGAAAATTGAGCTTTTACTTATAGAGCAATGCATAATGATTAAGGCTACTTTTTATATGACTAGAACTATTCATAATACACATAATTTTATTAAAGGAAAATGGCATCAAATGGTTGTATTAGATCAAACATTGAAAGGAGGACATCAATTTTCTGCTGAAGAGGGTCGAAGGGAACTGATATGCTCCGAAAATGATTACATAATTGTGTATGTTTTAATTGTGAGCTTTGAGGCCTACAGTTTTCTGGTAAGTGTGTAGGCCTTGATCTTCTATACTCCCTTCAATGTTTAATTACATAATTTTATGGGATTTATATATTTAATTTAATTATCATATTATTCATATTAGTAATTGATAAGAAATAATTCTTATTTTTCTAATTCAAAGAGACGATACTCAAAATTGGTTTAATCTGTCTACCCCTTATAATTAAGAACTAGGGTGTAAGCTTATAGCTTGATAGTAGATCTAGTATATTTTGTTTCTGTCAGACGCTATGACCATTTTTAGATTGTGTAACCTTGTTCTACGCGTACAAGGGAACCCCCTGGCAAAATCACCGTCTTTTTCCAATTCCCAAACACTTTCATCAGTCCCCCCACCCCCACCCTTTCCAATAGCCTTGCCCCCACCCCTTCCAGCCACCTATCTCCAATGTTTCCACAAAAGAGGGGCACTTCTATATCCGCCCACACAAGTCCTGACCTTGGATTTTCCATGATATTGAAAGTTTCATTGCCAAGTCAACGATTTTTTTTCTCTCCAGGTTAAGACTTTTTCTTTTACGATTCGTTGTAAGTAAGACTCGTATCGTAGCTACCTTGACGGTGGGCTGCCTTCTTCTTACAGTTGGTCAGTGGAGTCAGTCATAGAAAGTTCCTGTCTGCTGCATCTTAGAGGCGACGTCTTTGTCAAGAGGGAAATACCCGCATATTCTCAGCAAGAAATTCCCTCAAGACAACACCTGGTGGACTAAGCTCATTTCATCTTGGCGATAGATACAAGAAGGAACTATTCAAAAAACAAAAACCTACCTATAACATGGTTTCATAATGACTCCTACGTTTATTTGTTGATCTGCACAAATACAAAATTTATTTTAGTTCACTTTAATCAAAAGACAATCTTATTTTTAACAAAAGTTTTCTCTTATTTATTTTTTATAAACTACTTCATTTTTGTAATAACGTTACCAAAAGTTAAACGCGGCTAGTTAATTTAAATATTTAGGTTTAACTAAAATGAACACATTTCGTAACTTCTAGTGGTCCTGAAGAGCTTACGTCACGTCTAGTTCTACAGTGAGGAATCGTGATTACCGATTCCTGTGAGAACAGTAGGATTGGTCTGTTCTACCACACTACGGTAAGTTATTTACATAACTAAAACCGTTAGTCTTGCATGCGTGATGTTTGTGTTTGCATGGGTTACTTAAGGCGGATGTCTACCAGAGCCCTTAGACGAGTTGCCGGCGTCCTAAAACCTTGCCTTATTTACTAAGTGGTTTTTTATTACAAAATATGGGTCACGTCAACATGGAGGTTAAATGTATCTACATATAATAATAATAATAATAATAATAATATCTACTATGATTTCTAAAATAAACCGCAGTATGAAGCTAGGCTTCAAGTAGGTGGCCTCCTTAGTTGTGGCTAAACACATTGGTGAGAGATTTTGTTCAATATTTTCAAATTTGAACATTTTGTCCCCAAATTCAATTAGTATGTCAATTTTTAAAATATTAATAAATTGTCTGAGTTAATCTAAAACGAGATGATTTACTTTAAGCCAGGCAAAAAAAATCAACATTTAATAGTAAGGTTCATTAAAATATTTATGTAGACTAAACTGAATCTGGTAAACATATATTATCCAAGTCTTATATGATACGTTTTATGCCATATAAGACAATGTGATACTTTGAAAAATTAAATATAATTAATTTACTTTTGCTTTAATTTATTTCTGTAAGAAAAAGCTTGGTATAATATAACAAGAATATTTTAAAAAGAAAAGTGGCAGAGGAAAAAAAGTAGATTTCTATATTTTAAGATATTTTTTAAAATTATGTAACAATGGTATGAGTATGGTCACCAATGTTACTAATATTGTGTCAAATTTTCCATTCTTAGATAATTAATACCTGTAGATGGGTTTTATTAGGTTCTCGGATTAAAACCTCGTCCACATATTCCGTAGATTCCATATCCTTAGAGTCCTTAAGAAACTTACAGCTCTCATTTCTAATTTCCTTCACACATTAGGGCCATTAATCACATGATATTGTGGCAAACAATGGAAAAGTATAATACTTTGTCGAATAAAACTCATACAAATATAACTATTTTAGCAAACCCAAATAACATGTTCACTTTTCTTTTGTGTGTGAGTGATTTTAGTAAATACGATAGTACTTATCTATTCTAGTTTTCTAGGAATTATATTTTAAGATATATAAATAATTACAAACGATACTGTAAGTAAATGTCAACCGTCTATTTGACTATAATTGATACACATATCATTCTGAGATAGGTGAGGATTGTTTTAGTGGTTTGGGAGCTTCAGAACTGAAATCTCTATAAGAAATACAGCAGTGTGATGTTCACAACAGAACATTCTGAGATAGTTGAGGATTGTTTTAATGGTTTGGAAGCTTCAGAACTGACATTACCACGAGAAACACATCAGCTTGCCAGGGTATTTCATTCAAGTTGCCGGCGCCCTTAATTTTGAAAAACACATTTTGGTTTTATACAGTTTACGATCAGAGGTTGACCTATCCCATGATTCGATTTAGTCTGCGTCACTTCCGCTGGGAGAATTCACCGCAAGGAGTCAAAACTAGATCACCTTGGCAGGGACCGCAGAATTACCAGGAAGAAGACTAAGGAAGAAGAAAAAAAAAACTATTTCCTTATGTCTGGTTTTACCTCTTGCCAAAAGGCACAGCCGATGACGCTAAGTGAAACAAATATGTTTGTGGACTAAGAAAGGCTTTCAAAATAATGTGTTAATCTGTTTAGTAAATTAAATAGTGTCAAAAAAAAAATCTTGTCGCGACAAACAAAATATACATTCGTATTTTTTTCCTTTTTTTTAGCACCACTTCTTACTACCCGTAAAGGTTATACGCTTTTGAACTAATTACGCAAATGGTTTAAGGGTATTGGAATGTTATATTTAAAGAAAAGGTAGGCCTACTCGCATTTGTGTGGAAAGAGAGTGGAAAACAATTTTTGTAAAAACAACCCTCAGTACACCTGACCGAGAATCGAACCTCGATCTCTCTGTTATCGGCAGTCTAGTCTACCGCAAGAGAAGCGCTTTAGACCATGCGGCCACCGAAGTATTTTAACTATTAAAAGCGGATCGAGTTTTAAGAGCATCTCTTACCTTCCAGATAATAGTTAATTTAGAACGGTAATATATCTTGAACCATATTTTAAAAATATACTACAAAATTTATTAATAGTTATTTTAATATAAACAAATTAGCCACCAATTTGGCCGTTGTAAAATTAAGAATTAAAGAACCGCACTTTAATATGTTTTGTCGACCTCGGTAATCTTGGGGTAAAATCTCGCCTCAGGGCCCGATGTTCGTGGGTTCAGACCGAGTCGGGGTCGACGGATTTTTCTTGAGCAATAACATTCCGTAGCACAACTTCCTTCGGAGGGGAAGTAAGACCGTCGCGTCGGCCCCATGTCGATTGTGGCGTGTAAAATAATCCTGGAAGGTATGTGAAAATACCTTTCGCGAAAAAATTGGTGGGCTCTTTAGCACTCGCTCAAATAAATTCTCGTGTGCTGATATAATCAGTCGCTTCAGAAAGTGCAAGTTAAATATCTCACATAAATAAATAATATAATACATTTTAATTTCACATGTAATGTTATTATAAATTAATTTGAGACATATTTAAATAATGCACTATAATCAAATTTAATTTTTTTACTAAATAACTTTGGGATTTATAATCTCAATATTTATATAAATAATAAGATACTACGGGAAAACTAAGATGTTCTTAGGAGCTCTATTCTCTTTATTTCCAATTAATTTATCATTTTGTTAGCTTTTTAGGATTATCTTATTTACAGGTAACATTACATACACTTTTAAGTAGACAATTTTTCTTATTTTATTTTAAATTACAATTTTAATAACCATCACAAATGGCTTGACAGCTGCTGAAATAGCTACTTAAGGTGCGGATGTAGGGGACGCGAGAAAATGCCAGCGTTTTTGCTATTTTTATAACAAACATTTTGTTGGTCAAAAATAAATCAAATACTACTCCAGTACAATAAAGTTTAATTTTCTTCACATGGTGATATCAACAGTTGTTGAATATCTCTCAAGGATGTCCTGGAATTTAATGACGACTTTTTCTCTTCATTTAAAAAGTTTCTCGGTCTAGGGGTAAGGTGTCAGACTTCTGTGCGGGCGGCCGGGGTTCAATCCTAGGTCGCGGCAAAGATCTATCTGATTACCAACCCCTTCCTTCACCTCTGACAAGACGTGTATTAACCACATCTTGTGAATGTGGGGAATGCCAGGCCTCCACCGTGGTTCGGATCCCACGTTAAACTGTAGG